>ML110137.1:93605-112650 GCA_003697995.1 Taxidea taxus jeffersonii | reverse complement strand
TCCTTCCTTCCTTCCTTCCTTCCTTCCTTCCTTCCTTCCTTCCTTCCTTCCTTCCTTCCTTCTTTCCTTCCCCTACAGAATTATATCCCCCCAACTTTGGAATGCATTGAGGTTTTAATGGAATATTGTTTGAACCTATTTACATTCTTAGTTACATAGGACACGCCAGGCGAGAGCTAGAGATATTCTGTGTAGATATTTGCATCATGACTGGGGAATTTATAAAAGTTTTACCACATAAACATCTCAGTGGCTACTGGTTCAGACACAAATCAAAGGATTCCTCTGTAGTGAAGTGTTTTTTTCTCCACAGTTGGTGGCCACAACAGTATGTCTTCACTATCTTGTCCATGGATGTTAGAAGGTGCTACCAGGAGTGAGCTGCTGGTTGATGCCACTGTCAGTAGCCAAAAGGAGAGTTGATAGGTGGCCTGGGGTTCCCAGTGGGTCCTGTGATGGGAGGGCCGCTGGGTAAAGAGAACATCAAGATTTACAAGGCAGGAGAGAGCTTCTCCCTGAGTGCTACATCTCACTACAACTCTACAAATTGGAATGATTTTTTTTTATAAACCTTTCATTATTTTTCCATGTATGTTTCCATGCATTGTCCATATATGTGTGATTATTGGGCTGAATAATCACATTTTCCACTTATACATCAAATATGATGGGTATCACAACTAGGAAATCATTTAGCCTGTTTTGGATGTTGCTTCCTAGATGGTGTGAAGGCAGAAGAACAGAGCATAGAAAGTTAAAATTATAACATCTTGTTTAACCCCTCAGTTTATAGATAAAGAAACTGAGGCTCAAAGAGGGAAAGCAGTATTCCCAAGGTCACACAGCCAGGTTATGGCCCGAGAACACCAGACTCCAGATAAGTTGCTCTTCTGACCAACTGTGCTAGCCTTATTTTGGGGTGGGATGGAGTGCCTAGCCGATCCACAATGATTAAGAAAGAGACAGCAAAGGAAAAGCACACTTACACAATACTATGTTGGATAATCAAATGGAAATTTTCCAATTTGAATTGAATGCTTAGGGTTCAGAAATCTGGCATGCAGAGTTTGGAGAGGACTCCCTTTTCCCCTCACATATTAAGACACTCTTGGTTGCTCATGCCCAAACCCAGACTTAAATCAAACAATGACAACAGAAGCATGTAATGGCTCCCATGAATGGAAGCTCGAAGGTTGAAGGAGTTTCACTCAATTTGAGGCTAGATTTAGAAATTTTTGAGCAGAGTATTGGGTTGGCCATCTTGAGTGTGTAAGTGCATTAAAGTGGGCTGGGGGTAGCAGTTGCAGACAGCTTGAGGTTGGACCCCTGAGAGCAGGGAATAAAACCAGTCCTCCCAGGAGCTGACTTTTGTAATAGCCTGACACTTCCAATTTTCTGCAGAAGGAAACTGAAGTTGTTTCTTTAGTTTCCGCACTGATTCTTTTCAGATGTCTTTTTTTCTCAACGTGGTCTTTTCTTGCTCAAAGGTGCCTCCAGTTTTCTTTGATAGATATCTGAATGACTCTCATCTCCTAGCTGTTCACATTCCGGGTTTTCTGTATTGGCCTGGATAGACCCTCAATACCCATCACCTCGTTTGTGAGCACAGACCCACACTTGCTGTATTAGAAGAACTGGGGTGCAAAATCACAGCATCAGCTAGCTTCACCGCTTCCTACCTCTAAAGAACAAGAGCTCCTCCTTATGCACCACGGAGGCCGTCACTTACCAAGGCATAGCCACAGCCACACTTAACCAGTAAGTGTAACCACACCAAGGCACGGTGCATGGGCTTCCAGCAATTATGACTCAGTTTTTTGTTTACAGCCAGGTTCTTAGTTATTCAAATGTTGCATTCGGAAATACACGTAGCTTTTGAACTGTGCTCTTTAGCAGGATGGATGTCTACTACATTTTGAGTCTTTTTTGTGAAATGCAACTACCGTATTCCACTCTGTGGTCCCTCTGGACCTCAGCATTGCTATTCAAATGCTGCTTTCCTGTTTTACTTCAAGCTGTGTCAAATGAATGGTAGTCTCCTTGCCTTCAAACAGCAATTGTCTTAGGAAACAAGTGGGCTAATTTTCCTACCCTAATGAAGTACAGATTTACATTAAAAGGCTACTGGGATTTGGTACAAAAATCCCAATTTCTAAGCATTTGGAGGCATCTATTTTGCCCCTTCTGTGATCTAAAATGAACTTGTCTGATGTTTCCCTGGCAAGGTTCATAATCTCACCGAGACTGTCTCTTTATTTATTGAAATATCTTGAGTGCTATCTACTGGCCAAATGTGGCATTGCCTCATAAAGCATGAGCTGCTGGCAAACTGTCATGACTTTGTTTAGGGTCTGAATACATACCATACGCTTTAGCACATATTGACACACACTGAGGACCTGCATTCTTGAGTGATTTCACTGCTAGGGATCACTCATTGTCTTCTAGATCAGGGAATACCTCAATTAGGAGTCAGACAGGTGTAACGTAAGTGAAATGTGACAGACGGGCCGCAGCCTGCTTGTCCCTCCTTTAAACGGATAACTATCAATAGCCTAAATCTCTAAATTCTCACTTTCCTGAGTAATGTGAATGGATAAATATAAGCCGTTAATTTAAAATGAGATATACGGAATCAATAATCAATGTTCCCATGTCTTCATGCATATAAAAAGGAAGAAGAGAGAAGTTAATAAAAAATCCTTTCCAGTTAATTTGCACTGTTACTAAGTAAAAAGCACATGCCAATACTAATAGTATTGATCAGAACAATTGAAAGCTAAGAGATAGTCAGTATTTTGTGTGAGTTAAAATTCATCTGATTTATGCTCACCAAACCATATTTTCTGTCCAGGGTCTTTCTTTTTTAAGAATCTTACAGGTTATCTAGAGAAGTACATTATGTTTTAATCAGCATTGTAGAAAAGAGCATATCGGGAGGGAGTGAAAAACAGTGAACAAGTAAGAGTCAATGCCAAGTGATTTGAGAGACACAGCCAAAGAGCCATGAGATCTTACTTATTATGGCAAAATGAATGATTGTCCCATTTAGGACAAATAGCTATAAAGGAAGAACCAAGGACAGGAGAGCGCTATTGATTATCAAGAAATAATAAAGAGAAAGACCTAATGGGTTGACATAAACTTAGGCAAAGATCCAGATTATGAAGCTGTAGTTGTAACAATATACAGGGCAATAGAGTGTCCTATCTGAATTTTTAAGTTATTAAAATACAACTTGTGCTGCCTTTAACTCAATTATTTTCTATTGTTTATTCAGTAATTTGGAGCTGTGCATGTCCTATGTATTCTACTTCTAACTAAAGTTAGAAATTAAATATTCTGGATTCTGGGGTTGTATGACATATGCAACATATTGAGTTATCTGTATGTTATTAAATAATACATATCAGCATTTTGATTGATAGCAAAAAAGAGAACATATGTTATAAATACATAACTATAAAACCATTCTGTTTCAGCAATTGAATATTTAAAAAATTATTTTTATAGGCACAGGCAGGAATCTTTCTAATACTTATTTTTAATCATTCCTAAATTGGACTTTCTATTTTTTTAACCCCAGGTGCTGTACATATATTATCCCATGTAATTATTGTAACAACCCTGTAAGGCAGGTATTATCTGAAATTTGCAATGATAAAGCTAAGGAATAGAGAGAGGAACTAAGTATTTTGCCAAAGATCATTTAACTCTTAGATGACAGGACCCAGGATTTAGACCCAGACGATCTGGAACTTTCTATCCTAACCATCACACAATATTATCTCCTACTGTTTTTTACATCTCGGTAAAGTTCCAGATCTGCCCAAACTTTGCATTTTTCTTATTTTAAACAACAGAAATGGGGAAAAGTAGCATATAGTTTGATACCACTGAAGAAGTTATGTGTACATGTGTGTATGTGTGTGTATGTCAATATCTGCCATGATGTTGATTTTGAGTGAGAATCACCCCAAAACTTGTTAAACCTGAATCATGTAAATGCTGTTTGCAGCCAGAAAGGAGATACTGGTTTTTTTTTCATTTCCTTAATAACCCCTGATTTAGGCTCATCTACGAGATTCCATCAAGCTAGGAAACACATTTCCCAATGTCCTTTCTCTTGTGTTGTTGTGTGGTAGATCTGGCCAAAGAGATCTGTGTCTGCACGAGATCCGAAAGCTCAGAGCCATTATTCTCTCAACATCTTCAATTTTTAATGGAGGGACACAGATTGGGCCCACGAGTTCTAGCCTGCTCTCTCTCTCCTCCACCATATCGCACTCTTCCCAAGGGCTCTGCCGCTGGCCAGTCACTGCCCCAGGCCCCTCCTCTCTAGGTGCTTGGTGTGGATCCACAGAGTGATGGTCATAAGGACATCTTCCCCTGATCACCTTATGGATTCCCCTTTATGACCTTACTTGGCTTCTCAGAATAGCCTGATATCCTAAGGGAACCTTTTTTTTTTTTTTTAGATTTTATTTTTAAATAATCTCTACACCTAATGTGGGGCTTTAACTTACAACCCAGAGGTAAGAGTCACATGCTCTACTGACTGAGAAAGCCAGGCAGCCTATCCTGACTGAACCTTGGTTGACATCATCTCTCAGTTTTATCTTCCTTTTATATTTATCCAGCTGAAAATTGACCACAGTGGTCACAGTTGGTTAATAAGCACTGAGTGCTCAGTTCCCTGATGTTGATTGCCTGATTATTGACTGCAAAAAAGTCTTTCTCAAGGAGTGCTATGCTCCTCTGTTAGCCTTTAATGGAATAAATATTACTACTGAGTATTTCTTGGCTTTTCCTTGCTCTGCCTGCTAAAGAGGGTTCTTCTTGGGCCTGCTGATTATTTCCCCCTTTTTCCTCCCTGAAGAAAGTCCTGCCTTTCAAGATTGGACCTAAGTGGCAGTTCAAGGTGAATGGTGAGAGAATCAGAACTGAAGGAGACATAGGGTAGTGAGGTTGGAGGGGTTTTCCAGGACTGGTTAATAGGAGAGAGTTGGAAGTAGTTCTAGTATCTAAACACAGTGCAAAGGGAAAAGGGGGGATTCTAAAAATGTTACATGGACTAGATAACTTTTTCATGGTATTCAAAATATTAAGTTAATATTAAATAAATAGGTTAAGTAAAATGAATAAGTTATTAAGTAAATAACGAGTTATTTTGAAATTAGTTTCAGTCCCATGGATTGGGTTCTTTAAACTATGACCCCTCTGGGGGACTGAAGCATGTGGCTGACTTTGTAAGTGTTATAGGCATATAAATAGGCTTCATAAATGCCACATGGTGTCTAAATTGTCAGTCAAAATAATTCACTCAAATCTTTCAAATTTCTCGAGACCTCAATACTTTTTCTGAATCCAAAATTAATCTTTTAAGTATTATCCAAAGTGCAAAAATGTATTTCAACATTTGTAAGTGTTCCTCAAAGTATATTTCACTGAACCACCTCCAAGGAAAGTTAATAGATATGAAGAAAAAATTCTGAGTTCAACCAAGTTTAGGGAAGACTAGATGAAATAAAATTAAACTGACTTATTCAAAGTTATTTAAAGCCCTTAATTTGTTTTTCTTGGAAGTTTTTGAGTGCCTCTCTTGTGACTACTGTAATGAAATACATATTTTGGGAGAAACAAAGAGAACCACATAAAAGCCTTGTCTTCCTGCCCACAAGAGAGATTTAGTGGGTCATGAACAAAGTCAAATATGTCTGGATTTTTGTCTCTGCATTGATCCTGGGGAAGGAAAAAATGAGAGCAAAGGTTTTGAGTTAAACTTATGTATTTGACTTGGTAAGAGGCCAGGTTTTGTAATAACTAGTTTTATCCCTTATGATAGTTAATGTATTCCTACTCTGAGAAAATTAAAATTAGTGTGGAATAGGAGTGGATGCTTTTTGTTTTTGTTTTGCATACAGTAAAACTCTTTCTTTGTTGTGTATGGTTTCCTGGACTTTGGCAAATGCATAGTTTCGATTTCCTTACAAGTGTTTTAGCTATTCCTTTGTACTTAATCCACAATCCCAAACCCTGGCAGAAATCCCAATGGCTTTCCTTTTTTCTGGACAACAAAAAATAGGTAGCCTTTGGGGTCTGGCTGCTTTTACTTAGCAAAATGCCCGCATGTTTCATCCATGTCATTTTGTGAATAAATAGATAATTTCTATGTTGTGCTGGACAGATGTTTTGGAGTTTGTTTCGCCTATGGAAGGATATCAAGGTTTTTTCTTGCTTTGAGCAATTGTTAATAAAGCTGTGTGAACTTTTGTTTTTCAGTTTAGGTCGGTATAAGTACCTAGTAGTGGGATTACTGGATCATATGTTAAACGTATGTTTAAGTTTAAAAAGGAACCAACAAACTATTTTCTGGGGTCTGTACCATTTTGAATTCCCACAAGAAGTGTGTGACAGTTACAGTTGCTTTTCATCCTCATCTACATTTGACATTGTCAGATTTTAAAATTTTAAACAATTTTAATTGGTAGGTGGTAAATTCTCATTGTGTTCTTAATTTGCATTTCTCTAAAAAGTAATGATGATGAGGGTGCTTTCATATGTTTATTTGCTATCTATATATCTTCTTTGGTAATGTGTCTGTTCAAATGTTTTGCCCATTTTCTTTTCTTTTTTAAAAAAGATTTTATTTATTTATTTGTCAGAGAGAGTAAGAGAGAGCGCGAGCACAGGCAGGCAGAGTGGCAGGCAAAGGCAGAGGGAGAAGCAGGCTCCCCGCTGAGCGAGGAACCCAATGTGGACTTGATCCCAGGATGCTGGGATCATGACCTGAGCTGAAAGCAGCCGCCTAACCAACTGAGCCACTCAGGCATCCCTGTTTTGCCCATTTTCTATCTGGTGTTTTTGTTTTTGTCTTTATATTATTGAGTTTGGGGAGTGTTTATATATCCTCAATATAAGACTTTTATGAGATATATGATTTACAAATTTTTTTTTCCTATTCTGTGTGTTGTCTTTTCATCTTGTTAACAGTGTCTTCCACAGAGAAAAGTTTAAAATTTTGAAAGTCCAAATAATCAATATTTTCTTTTATGTGTTGTATTTTTAGAGTTGTATCTAAAAACTCTTTGACATACCCAGTGTAATGCAGATTTCTTCTAGAAGGATTTTTATAATTTTACGTGTTACCTTTAGTCTATGATCCCTTTAAGTTTTTTGCTTGTTTTTCTTAAATATACCAGGGGGTATGAATCAGAGTTGTTTGTTTGCTTTTTGCATGGATGTCCATTTATTCTACCACCATTTGTTGAAAGCCTTTCTCCATTGATTTGCTTTCAAACATTTGTTAAGATTCAGCTTAATTGGGCACCTGGGTGGCTCAGTGGGTTAAGCCTCTGCCTTCAGCTCAGGTCATAATCTCAGGGTCCTAGGATCAAGCTCCATATCAGGCCCTCTGCTCAGCAGGGAGCCTGCTTCCCCCTCTTTCTCTGCCTGCCTCTCTGCCTACTTGTGATCTCTGTCAAATAAATAAAATCCTTAAAAAAAAACCCAACCACCTGGAGATTGGAGACTGGATGTTAGCAATCTGATGTCTCCTTTTGGTTTTGTGTTTACCTACTGAATGGCTATAGCTCCTCCCTTTGAAGGGAGATGAAAATCATGAATGTCCTTAAACCCAGAGTTTTAAGACATTTAACCAGTGGTTAGGCACCCTGAGGAAAGCTTGGTAGAAGATAAGGAACATTTTTGTTAGTAGAGAGAATCTTTAAGTCTATTGATCATCATTTCTTGACTAAGACAACAAACAAACAAAACCCAAACTTTAAAGGTTCCTTCCTATAGCCTGAGACCGGAAGTCGTCTATCCTTCAGCAACAACTTCTTTTTCTCAGCCTTATATTTTATAAATTTTCAACCTAGATTCTCATCTCCGATCAAAGCAAATCACTAACAGCTCTGAGTTTATTGACATACAGTGCTATCCTCATGCCCATTAATTTATTCCCTTGCCTCTTCCAAAATTCTGCCTCCCCCTTTATTTCAAATCCATTTTCAAGGTAACTCAAGTGAAACTTTCTCTGGGTTATACAACCGGTGGTCGTATCTTGGCATCTGCATTCCTTCCATAGATATTTGTGAGCACCACTCATTAGACATTTCTCAAACCTGTGGTGTCTGTTAGTGTCATTTTTATCTGAGACTCTCTTATCAGAAGCACCACCTGGCAAACTCCCCAAAGTGAGAGACTGTATTTATGTTCTTCTCTAGCTCTACAGAATGTGAGAGTGTGCGGTGTACATGACTGATATCTCTAAGTACTAACAAATTTGAATGAACTTTCAGTGTTTGATACTATAATAAAATATTAAGACTCCTAATATGACTCCAAATTCAAGTATTTGGCCTGGGAAGTGTTTGGATTTGGGTAGGGCTGTTTATGCAGTTCATCTCCCTGTTTCTAAATTGTCTCTTTCATTTTCTCCTTCCTCCTCATCTCCCCTACTCCCTTGGCATCTGGGTGAGTTCATGTGATACTGGGGGGGGGTCCCCTGTGTTAGATCCTCTATGGAGGGGCCAAATTTCTGAGACTACTTATTTCGTTCTTCTGATCAAACATTCCTTCTCAGTTGTACCATGTCCACAAAGGTACTGTCTTTTCTAAGCGATGTGTGGAGATCAGAAAGACAAAAGGAATTCTGATCTGATGATACACTAACAGAATTCGGGTTGGGAATTTTAGTGAGAAGGGCAAGGTCATTCATGTCAAACAGTTTTATATTCAAATCCAAACTCTACTATCTTTGTGACCTTGGGTGAATTGTGAAGTTTAACTAAAAGCAGATATAACTAAAAGCATATATAGTGCTGAGAAGCACACTCCACGTTAGTTTCCTTGTCCCTGTTTTTCTATAATCCTTCCCTGAGAATATAGTAATGGCTATTATTTATTTAACATTTTCTGTATGTCAGAAACAGTGCTAAGTGATTTATGCACATTTTCATATAATCCTTAAAACAATCTAAATTTCTGGTGTTACTATACTGTTTTTCATAAGAACAAGCAAAGACTTCATTTAAAGAACATTTTGTAAAGTTGCAAGATAGGGCAGTAGTCAATTTGGCCTTTGAACCTCAATCTGATTACTTCTAAGACCTGGACTTTTAGTTACTATACCACATCTCACTGGCTATAAATGTTGTTTCTCTTTAGAAATGTTACTTGTGGAGTCAAGAATGGGGAACATTCAACATGGAGCAAGATTATGGGAGATATATTTTAAGTTGCATGGATATATTTTAAGTTGATTTCTCATTGGTCCTTCAGACCATACCACAAGAAGCATTTACATGTAACATCTGGTTATAATTTCTTCAATGTATTTTATTTGGGCAGGATGTATTTATATGGTCACAGTATTCTGCTGAACTCTCTCTACCCCGATTCTTTATACCCAATTAATCAAGAAGCACTGAGGAGTCTTTTATAAAATACCATTGTTGGTGTTATTTCCACTGACACTTAAATATGGTCCCCCCTGACTCACAAGAAGTCCACCTCTCTTCTAGTTATGATGGGGTGGGGGGTTGCGGGAGAGGACCCATATTCACAATCAGAGCTACTGCTTGAATGTCTGCAGCTGTCCTTCTCAGGGCTCTTCTCCGGTTTCCTAGGGGAAACCATTATAGCTGTGCTTCCCATAGCCCCTTGCAGCTGCTGACTTACCAGCCGTCCCTGATGAGTCAGCCTCTAGGATCTGGCCCTTCTCGGCCAGGAGGGAAATAATTTTTCCTTCTTGTGACCAACTTTCTCTGGAAATTTTCAGGGAAGGGCAGTGGGGGTTCCTAATGGCATGATTTTCTCCCTCCTCCACCTTCTCCTCCTCCTTTACCTCTTACAAAATTTAGTTTTTCTTATTCTGCTGAGCTCAGCCCCAGTCTCATCCCAACCAGTCCAAATCCTATTAGGTAAGTCATTTTCATATGTGATGTCTTTATAATTACTAGAGTTACCACACATTTTTTTCTTTAAATTATTTTCTATTTTGGGGAGCAGGGAAGGGAACCCTTTCTACTGCTGCCCTTTCATCTCTGGTCAATATCTCATTTTCCAAATAATTATTCCTTTTGCAATTCTAGCACCTTACTGTATTTATATATTATTTTAGGGTTGGGTAACTAATTTTTGTGCACATAGCACAGTGTTTAATCTTAAAATTTATTAATATTTCCTAATTATAAAATTGATGTATATTCATTGTAAAACATGAATTTCAGTGAGGTTAAGCAATTTTCCCAAAGTTGTCTAATTACCTAGTGTCAAATCCAAAATGCTTACTATATCCATGCTATTAACTAGTCTGCTATACTATTTTATTAACCTAAGCTGTCTTTTGCAATGAAAGAACTATGTAAATGATAATCATACATATCTTATTATAAAAATCCATCTAAATCATTCTCTTTTGGTCTTAATGATATTCAGGCTCCAAGTCTATTAGCGTATCAGCCAGCATTTTCTCAGAAGTATTTAACTTATTTATGAATTAATTCACCATTCAACAAATAAGCACCTCCTATGTTCCAGATCGTGTTTGATGTTGGACGATCATTGGTGAGCAAATGAAAATTGTAGGATGAGAATTTTTTCATGTTTTTCCCTCTATTTTATTTGGTTTAGGGTGAGAAAGTCTTGATTTCTCATTTTGGATTTTGCACATTGGTTTATCTTTACTTTTTCTCCTCAAGAGAGATTGTTGAATGCCAAGAGCTAAGGTCTTTTAGCAACTTCAGCTGTGACACTGAGAGACAATTAGTTTTGCCGTCTCCCCAGTCTTGTAAACTCATGCCAGGCATTCTACCAGCAGGCATCACACCAGCTAGGTCTGGCTTAGGGAATAAAATATATACCTTAAATCAACAAGTTTTTGGCTGATTCCCGGCTGTAATAAGACTCATTCCAAATCCTCCTCTGTAGTCACCAGTGAAAAATCAATGAACAACTCATGGGGATATGTAATGGGGGAAAAGACATACTTTGAAAGGACAATGAACAATAAAAAATATTCAAAATTAGGTATCAAAGAAAAGCAACCACCTGCAATGTAATCAGCTATTTTTATTCTCAAATTTATGCACCATCTTCATATTTAAATTGCTGCTTCCCCTAAAAAACTAAAATAGCAAAAGACTTATGATTTTGGCAGATTTTGACCTGAGGGCATAAAGAAGCAGGCTTAGTTTGCATTGTTGCCTGTTTGTTTAGTTCTGCCCCCATAGGAGAGGGGCTCCTCCAGTGGTAAACATGTTCTTTCTTCTATTACTTGTGAAGGAGTAACACAGAAATGGCTAACTGACTAGTTTTTGTTTGTTTCTGTTGAACAACTGTGTCTGTGTTCTATTTCTCTCACACAAGAATATTTGGGGAACTTGGCTTGAAGCAGTCATTTGTAACTGATTGCGGCTCAGAATCATTCGTGGTAGGTTTGGAAACTTCAGCTGCCTGGGCTCCACTCTGGAGATCCTGCAAAGCTTCACGCGTGGGCGATTCAGTTGGGCCACCAGAAATGGGAAGCCCTGGGCGGCAGCTGGAGCTTGGAAGGGCTTTTCATGCTTGAACGAAGGTTGCAGAAGTTAAAAGCCTTGTGTGTGGAGGTGATATTAAACAAACTAATTTGGCCAGAAGGGAGTTATGTTAACATGTTTATGAAGAGATAAGACTGGTGGATATCTCAGGTAAATTTCAGGCAGACGTCAGTGCCAGTTTGTTTTCCTGGCCAAGTGCAATGGGTATAATGACCCTTTGAAAAAAGGTGTAATGACCCTTTGAAACTGTTTTAATCAACAACCTCCTCGAACTCTAGAAGCCACTAAAAATTTGGAAGAAATCTCCCCTAAAGTTTCCCAGCCTTCCTTTCCGTTGTAAAACAATTGCTGAAAGTCTGCGGGCAGAGGTGTGGAGATGCTGCCTGTTTTGCATGGCCTGATGCCATGAAATCTTCCTGTCCAGCTGGGGAGCCCCAGTCAGAACAGATCGCCTTTAAATGCACAATCAAAGCCAGGTCAAATGTTCCAGAACAGACTGAGAAACGTGAAGCCAAATATGATGAATTGTGGGGAGTAGCTGGCTGTCAGAGAATTTGGCTCAGTGTGCTTCAACACACATTGCTCAGGGAGCGGTTTGCTTGTTGATTGTGGAGTGCATTTTAAAAGCAGAACTCTGCCCCTCCTACAAATATGGCCAATAATTCTTCCATGTAAGCTGCGTTCCTCCCCAGCTGCAACAAGGGGCCGGTTAGCATAAGCATTCGGTGTTGTCTAGATTGGTCACAATTAGGTGATATCAGCTGGAAATAACTCAATTATCTCTTTACCTGCTCTGTAATTCACTTTTCCAATTTTCTTTGTATTTCTCTGCTGTGATTTGATGTCCTGAGTTTTCTCTTACCTACCATATGCTTCCAAAATCTTTTCATTCTTTATCATTTCTTTTTCACTTCTATTTTTATAATCATAACTTTATTCATATGTATAAGCACCTATGTGAGAGGCAGAATGTGATTCTTACGCAGATCATTCTGACTTTCTATTGTATCTAGCTGTTGGTTGGGTTGTTGTGTAAAACTAATATAAATGAGCATACTATCTTTAAATTACCAGATACTTCAGCCCTAGTGACATATTATGGCTGTGCTCTCAAAAAGGAAATTTTATTTTATTGAAAAAAATATTTTAATCTGACAATGAGTTGATTTGGGATACATGAATTAATAAACCTGGCGTCTACCTTTCTTAACAGCTGGAAGACTCTGGCAGGCCTACATTTGGATCATTAGAAGTATTTAAATATACAATGATGCCAGATCCTAGCTGTGCTTCTCTGACCCTATGCTAATAAATGGACATTTTGGACAGCTGCTCTTTTGGTAGTAGGATTAAAAAATTACACAACATTTTATTTTTATTTATTTATTTATTTATTTTTTAAAGATTTTGTTTATTTATCTGACAGACAGAGGTCACAAGTAGGCAGATAGGCAAGCAGAGAGAGAGAGGAGGAAGGGAAGCAGGCTTCCTGCTGAGCAGAGGGCCCGATGTGGGGCTCGATCCCAGGACCCTGGGATCATGACCCGAGGCGAAAGCAGAGGCTTTAACCCACTGAGCCACCCAGGGGCCCCTTACACAACATTTTAAATGCAGAGACAGAATAATTTAAAATAAAAGAAGAGAGAAAACTTTGAGAACACAGAAACACATGTCAAGACTAGAGAAGGAAGAGAATAAGCCTCAAAACAGTATTTAGAATATTTAGTTATTTTTTTTAAATGAGTATGGTATCGTTTGTAGTATTTTTTAAAAATACCTGTGGTTGGGGTGCCTGGGTGGCTCAGTGGGTTAAAGCCTCTGCCTTAGGCTCAGGTCATGATCTCAGAGTCCTGGGATGGAGTCCCATGTTGGGTTCTCTGCTCAGCAGGGAGCCTGCTTCCCCCCTCTCTCTGTCTCTGCCTGCTTCCCTGCCTACTTGTGATCTCTGTCTGTCAAATAAATAAATAAAATCTTAAAAAAAAAAAAAAAATCTGTGGTTGGGCGCCTGGGTGGCTCAGTGGGTTAAGCCTCTGCCTTTAGCTCAGGTCATGATCTTAGGGTCCTGGGATCGAGCCCTGCATCGGGCTCTCTGCTCAGTGGGGAGTCTGCTTCCTCCTCTCTCTCTCTCTCTGTCTGCCTCTCTGCCTATTTGTGATCTCTCTCTTTGTCAAATAAATAAATAACTTAAAAAAAAAAATCTGTGGTTCTCAGCAGTGATTTTTAAATGTTTTTCTACATATATTTCTAGATTTTTTTTCACATTCTCTTCAATAAGATTATATTCTATTACATTTGATTTTACTATTTTTTTTAAGTTTTCTTATTTAAGCAATCTCTACAGCCCACATGGGGCTCAAACTCATGACCCTGAGGTCGAGATTATATTTTATAATCAGAAAAATGCAATATTAGGTAAGTCATTAGATCTGTAAACCTTCTGTTAGGTTTGGTAATCTACATTAGCACCATTCTTTACCCATGATGTTAGGGGCAGAAATGAGGAGTCTTGCTGGGCTAAGACTAATCATGGTTAGATGATCTCCGGCAAGCCATTTAAACTTCCTGAAGGAGAGATTCATCCATTCCAGTCACCCGGAGCTCTACTGTCCAATATAGTAGACACTAGTCACATGCAGCCAATGAATACTTGAAATGTGGCTAGTCTGAAGCGAGATGTGTTATAAATGTGAAATACATGCCTGGTTTCAAAGACCTAGTACCAAAAAAAGGTAAAATATTTTATCGATAATTGTTTTTATATTGTTTACATGTTGAAATTATAATATTTGATATATTGGATTAAATAATACATTAAAATTAATTTCATGTTCTTTTTAACTTTTTAATATGACTACTTGAAAATTTACATTTGTAAATTGCATTATATTTCCATTGGGCAACATTCATTTAGAGGATGTAGGTGTTTAACTTAATGATCTTTAAAATCCTTCTATCTCAACCCTTTTTTGAATTGAGAAGAGCATGTGAACTATGTGTCAGTACCTCAGAGAGGATCAGGATGAAACACATCATATGTATCATTTTGGGGTTAGTGCAAAAGCAATCCATGAGTTAAGTTTTGGGGAATAGAAATAATGTAAGGTGGCACAGGTGCTTGAAGCTCCCTGAGGAAAGTATTTGAAAAAAAAAATTAAGCAAAATGATGGGGAAAAAGTTTAAGGAAAAAAATGAATAGTGATACCTCATATCTAATACAGTAGATGCTCTCTTACCTGACTTCTGTTTAACCAATTAAGTTGTTTAACTGACCAGTTTCTCTTTTTCCTATGACAAACATTATATTGGCTGGGGCCCATAAGTGTGCATATCTCATGGCTAATCAGATGCCCCGAAATTATGCACCCATCCACTGAGTCATATTCTTACCAGGGGTCATTTGTGTTGGTTCCCAAACCTGTTTATGCCTGTTGGAGTTGTTATTGTGATTATATAACTTGTTATTGTAATTACATAACTAAGTGATGAAATACACATGTGAAAGAAACTTCTTGTTTCTATAAAAAATAGATTTAATGCTTTGGAATTAATAATGCCCAGTTGTTAAAATATGATGTGAAGTTATATCTAAAAGTTTCTTGGGGACCTGTAAAAATCTACAATGACTCTGTACTCACTTTGCTTCACAATGTTATTAAGATCTGTGAAAAGCCTGGAAATTATAGATGAGGCATTTAAGAGGTAGTTTATAGAAGAGAGAATGAGAAATTCTAACCACTCTTTGTAAAAAGATAATGCATCTGTCTACTTTGATACAATTGAGACACATGTTTAATGCATGCATGTAGTGTGTTAGATAATCCCCATTATGGCCACTTCTAAAATGTAAGTATTGTTCCTGACCATCTAGTAAGATGTCTTCTAACTTGAATTGCTCTCCTCCCTCTAGATTCTATTTTTATAAATGATTACTCCCCACCACCTATCCTCTTATTCTCCCAGGCCGAAATCTGTGGCATGTTCCACAGTCCTGTCCAGAGACAAACTAAACTTCCAATTCTGGAGGCTGGAATTCATCCATTCTATGCAGGATCCAGACTGGGCTAACCCAGCAGCCTTATTCCCTCCTAGGATTCCTGTGTTCCAGAGAAACTGAAGTAATTACTGGTACAGAAGAAAAATGCAATTTCCTATCTTTACTCATCTTGTCATGCTTCTTTTGGCTAGAATATTCTTATCCCTTCTTTTTGTAATCAGGATTCTACCACTTAACCACTTCATAATTTTGAAACCATTACTTACCCTATCTGGTAGGATTGTTACGGGAAAGAATGAGGTCGAATATGTAAATTCACCCAGCACAATACCTAATAGATATTAGTATTCACCAGTGTTATCTGGTTTTCTTTTAGATGAGGATTTCCTATTGGAAGTCCCTTAGCTTTTTATCTGCACTTCTTTCGGCCTTTAGATGGTATGTTAATTTTATTTATTGACATGCAATTTGTAACTCGCTGAGAGTGACAGAGTTTGTTAGTTTAGTTTCTGATCCTAGCATTTATTCCCTCTCCCCCCCCTTTTTAAAAAAGATTTATTTATTTATGAGAGAGGGAGAGAGAGAGTGGGGGAAGGGCCCTGCTCAGGCCTTGATCCCACAACCAATGAGAATATGACCAGAGTAAAAACTGAGAGTCTGATGCTCAACCAACAGAGCCATTCAGGCACCTTTCCCTGTTTTGCTTCTGAGTAATAGAATCCCGCATTAGTGAAAGCCCCCTTTTGCAGTAACTGATCATTTGACTAAGGTCTGTCCAAAGATACAGACGCAGAAATGTATGAGACATCTGGTAATCTATATAAAAGCTGGGAGGCAAGCCATTCTTTTCTACTTCATTTGTGCTGTCTGGAATGCAGGTCATAGTTGAAATGCACCAGCCATTCTGGGCTGGAAGTGGTCTTGAGATCTATTTTGGTTAAAACACAACTGTTTTGGTTTTCTTCATAGGCAGATGAACTTTTTCTTATTTGATAGGTCCATTAGACTCTGCTGCAGGAAAATCCTTGTCTGACTTACCTTTGTATACATAACACTAGTGTTTCTCTAATTAACTATGCTGAAACACCAGCCTCCCATCTCAAGCCACTGGGGTGGGCACTTTTATAAAATAAACTAAAAATTAACTACTAGAATAATGAAACAAAACTACACATGTAAGTCTCAGTTCTTTATTATTAGATTTAATAGGCAAAATTACAGTTTGATAAATGTAATTAAGAAAAAGCAACATATGAAAAAGAATGAAAGATTGAAAACAATACACATTGTTCTTTCCAAGTGTGAATATAAGATGATTAATATAGAGAATCACTATTATACGCCTATCCTTGATCATTTTGCAGTATAATAGAACAAAAGGTTGTGAGTGAAATACTGACTTCATATATTAAATTCCTATTGTTAATTTTGAATGAACACCATGTATATCAATATTTAAAGTTCTTTATATGATGAATGATCTTGCTTGTTAATTTATTTAATCTAGATTGGATTGATAACATTGCTATTTTCAGGGGATAACATACAGAGGGTTATTGAAGGGAATGATAGAAGGGATTTTAAAGCCCGAATTTCACTTCAATTCCCAATCTCTATATATTTGGGCAGCTTTGCTGTTGCCTGCTTCTTGGTGTAGTTAGAAACATGGGTTCAGGAATTGATCTCTCTGGGTTCATACCTTCGAACATTGTTTTAAATATCATGCATCAGGCTACTTAAATTATCTGATTCTCATCTTCCTTGTGAATAAAGTGGGGTTTATAATCTGCATCAGGTTGTGGTGAGGGTTAAGTTAATACATAAAGGGTTTCATAAGTGCTCCCCTCCCAAATCGTTACCATTTATCAGAGACTAAAAGCAGGAAATTGCATTTGGTGGCATCAGAGAAAAGGGCAGACAGGAGGGAGAAGCTGTTCCTTAATGAAGCACCTGCAATGCCTTGCAGGTATGGTGGAGAAACCTGCAAGAAAACTTTCCTTCCTTCATCCTCCCTGCACTTGCTGATCATGGGAGGACCATGAGGTCAACTGTCCGTCAGTAAAGGACAGTGGAAGTACTGGGGATGTCTGTAGACCCTAGCTAAGGTGGAGCTCTCCCTGGCATCCTTGGCCTGGATCTTCTCCACATGTCTTTTAGCTCCAATTCACTACACTCACCGAGAAACCTCTGGCTTTATTTTGGTTTGCCTGGGACGTCTTAAAATATGGTTTACTCTTGGGGCCACCCGGGTGGCTGAGGTTAAAGCCTCTGCCTTCGGCTCAGGTCACGATCCCAGAGTCCTGGGATCGAGCCCCACATCGGGCTCTCTTCTCTGCAGGGAGCCTGCTTCCTCCTCTCTCTCTGCCTGCTTTTCTACTTGTGATCTCTGTCTGTCAAAAAAGTAAATAAAATCTTTAAAAAATATATGGTTTACTCTTGACTAAAGTTGAACTTCTCTGAGCCATTTTATCAGGCCTTTCCATCTTCTGTTTAGATCACTGAGCTCTCTGATGACTGGTGATGATAGACTCAGCTCTGGAGCCCTGAGAAGTGTTGATGAACTTCTCATTTTCTCCTTTCACCTGGGTGAACTCTCCCATCTGTCAGGTGTCTGCTTCCTCCGTGTGTCCTGGGCTCCTCCCTGGAGCACTCTGCCAGTGGGCTCTGAGCCTGGGCGGCTCACCATGGCCTCCCCTCACCACTCCATTGAAGGGGCTCATGATGTTTCCTCAGGCTCTGATCTCTTGATAAGTAACAAGAAAGAAACATTCCAGATTTGTAACTTCTGACTGGTAAGAAGCCCATTTCCTCATTGGAATGGCTTAATTTTGGAAACCTCTGGCAGATTTATGGAGTTGATTTTGGGGGGGTGGGGGGTAAATGCTACAAATCTGTATTCTCTGACTCTCCAGAATGGGCTGTGGATGAGCCAGGGCTGACATTCATGGAACTGCAGTAAAGGGCCTAGAAGAGTCTTCTCTAGTGTCAGTGTCAAATGGTGCCTTGCTCTGAGGTTTCTTCCCCTCAGGAAGCACCTGCAGCTCCTCAAGCCCAAATGGCCCAGCATTGGCTCCAGTGTTCCAGGAGCGGTTGCTACTGGTTTGCCCGTGGCTTCCATCGCCTATTTAATAGCCATCAAATAGATGATTGTATTCTGATTACCTGGAGCCCTATTTATAGACCAAGGAAACAAGCCTCTGATTAACTCAGTCCCCAAACCTGGCCGCTTCCATGAAAACACCTGTCAGCTGAGTTTATCTATTTCCTTCAGAATTCCACTTAGTAAGGGTACTTTTTATGTATATGGTGCTTTTCAACATACAAATACATAATGTGTATTTGAAACATGTGGTTAAAATCCAACTTTTTATTTTAGAATAAGGAAGCTGAAGATTCAAGAGGCTGTGTGATGTAAGGGCCTATTTAGCCAAAATGACTCCATTTCAGTTGAACAGCCATTTTGTTGTTTATGCAGTAAAACTTAAATGGACCCTGCCCCCCCCCCCCC
>ML110137.1:44221-93505 GCA_003697995.1 Taxidea taxus jeffersonii | reverse complement strand
CCCGCCTCAGGGGACTTACTTAAAAGCAAGTCCGGGAAACCAGTCCCAGGCAACAAAGCCCAAATACAAGGGTAGGTCAGGCCAGGTGGAGGTATCCAATCAGTGAGGGCGCATACTGTCTCCCTAGCTACCAAGGAGTGTGGGCCCCGCCTTTTGCGTGCCTTTTGGGCGCCAATTCTGACCAAGGTGATAGGCTAGTTCAAATAGCTACTATGGGGTAAATTATAATTCAATTGGCCACCCGTGTGTGACTTAGCATGACTGTGCAGCTTTCTCTGTGTATTACAATCTCATTGGCCACCTGTGTGTGGCCAGGCCCAACCACATGGCCTTTGCTCTATAAAAGTTAGTCTGTAAGGCAGGGAGGGGTCGCCTCTTTGTAAGAGACGGCCCCAGCCGGTCAGTTTGATTCTCGATGCTTGGTGCGAAATAAAGCTTTGCTTGACCTTTGCTTTGTATCAGTCTCGTTCCTTTGATTACGGATCCAACAGTGATATACCCAAGTCCACAGACATGTTAATGGTAAGGCCGGGGCAAAATTTATGCTTCTTTGTAATAAGAGATAATATGTATTAAACAAAGAAAACAATAAATATACTCTAGTCTTAGAAGATAGACCTGTATTACAATGGGAGTCATTGAGGCTTACTTCAACAGCTTGAATAATTTGTCCACAGTTGAATGATTAATGGTGTGACTCTGGGTTGAAGCTCTTATGGGTGGCTGCAGAGCCCACGGTTGTATTCCCAGATTCTGCTGCCTCAGTCTATCTCCTGATGTCTGGTACCATGCTACTAGTCTCCTCCAGTCCCCATCACAGCTCTATAGGGGAAGCAGAGAAGGTCCTATTATTGCAATTCGGCAAGTGAAAAAACTGAGGGTCAGAAAAGATGGCCATCAGGGAAAGAGCTTTAAGTTATCCCCAAGTCTCCCTGCAATAAGTCTCCAGGGCTTTTGTTATTTCCAGGAAGAAGGATGCGGTTCAGACCTCAAGCACAGTAAGGGGATGAGTCTCTCTGTATCCTACACTGGCGGGTCGGGCAAGTTTCTGATGACTGGGGACCCCATGTCCTACCAGCAGCTAACTACCTTTAATCAGTCCTGGTAAAAAAGTAATCAGCAGGAAGCACTTAGGCTCCTACTTTGTTTCTCCTAACTGACCAATAAAGAATATTCAAATTCATAAATGTTCTTTTTACTGCCTTCCAAATGATTCCAGTGAACCAGCCAGCATGTAAAAAGTATATTTGTTTTCCTTTTATTTGCTATTTGCAATATTACAGTTTTCACTCTGAAGGCTCATTGGATTGTGCACAGGAAATTTGGGGATGTTATATTTGTCGCTTGGGTTGGACTTGGCTTACACACTGAGCTCACATTCTGTATCTGGGACTCACTACTGTTAAACAGTTTTGATTCTGCTCTGCAGAACTGAGGGCACATCCCAGCTGGAACAATAGCTCTATGCTGCCATCTGCTGGAACTCTAGAGAATATGCTTTCCCTGTCTATCTATTAGAAAATGTAAAACAGAATTAGCAGAGAGCTAGAAAAGCAGAAAGAAAAGAAACATAACAGATGTTTGTATGCTGGGAAAGAAGGCCTGAAAAGATTATTTAAGACCAAAATGACTGTAAATAAAAATAATGAAGTTATACTATACTTTCATTTTCTTTTCAACATTTGCTATACTCGCTGTTAGAAGTTTTGGCCTGAAATCAAATACCTGCTGTAGAACTGTATCAGACTGCAGCGGAGCTGTATCTCCTGCAGATGTGCAATTTTCTTCTTGGCTCTAACCAATTTAGAAATAAGAAAGGCAATAGGGAAAAAATCTCCCAAGACTCAGCAGACAAAGATCACAGTAAAAGGAAATTCTCGAGATAAAATGGTGTTTGTAATCCTTAAGAATGGTTCACAAAACATTGTACTTGCTATGAACCATGATTTCCCTAGAGTTGTCATCTAGCACACTTCAGAACAAGAGACTTAACTCTTCTGAGTCCAAGCCACTAAATATATCAAGTTCTTTGGGATCCCCTGTGTCTTAAGGCTCAAACCTCAGGCAACTGAAAACTAAGATAATCAGAATTTTATTTTTCTAATATTTCTTTGTAAAGTAGCATCAATGGCAAAAAAGTTTAATAATCAGAAAATTGAGGCATGAACCAGATCCATGAACTAGAAGTCTCAATATAATAAAGATAGCTATTCTTCTTCTTTTTTTTTTTTTTTGAGATTTTACTTATTTATTTGAGAGAAAGAGAGTTGAGCACATGGGCAGGGGTGAGGGGCAGAGGGAGGGGGCAGACGGAGAAGGACAAGCAGATTCCCTGCTGAGCAAGGAGCATGATGTAGGTAGGGCTCCATCCCAGGACCCTGGGATCATGACCAGAGACGAAGACTGATGTTTAACCGACTGAGCCACCCAGGTGTCCCTAAAGATGGCTATTCTGTCCCTCCAATTCAGTATGATTGCAATCAGAATCCTTATAAGAAGATTCTAAAACTCAGATGCCAGAATGAAGTGCCAAAAATCCCAAAATTCTCTTTAAAAAAACAAAGTTGGGGAACAACTCTTCTAGATAGCCTGACTGGTTATAAAACTATAGTATTTAGATACTATGTATTGGTCATGAGGTAAGCAAATGGAAATAAAGGGAGGTGGGTGGATTAGAGAGCCCAGGAACCCTTACTGGAACTCAACAAATGACAGAGGAGACATTTCAGATCAATGAGGAAAAATGTTTTATTTCTTTGTTTCTTTTTTTGTTTTTGAGATTTTATTTATTTATTTGACAGAGAGCACACAAGTAGGCAGAGAGGCAGGCAGAGAGAGAGGGGGAAGCAGGCTCCCCACTGAGCAGAGAGCCCTATGCGCTTGGTTCCAGGACCCTGGGATCATGAGCTGAGCTGAAGGCAGAGGCTTAACCCACTGAGCCACCCAGCCGCACCGGAAAAATGTTTTCAATACATGATGCTATGGCGGTGTCCAGGCCACAATAAAAAATAAATAATACAATTTGCTTTATTCACACAACACATTAAATGTAGAGCAATTGTGAATAGCAAACTCTGAAATGTTTATTTAAAAATGTTCAGAATACCTTTATAAGCTGAGAGTAAATGATATTTTAAGACTAAAACATGCACAATTTAAAGGAGAAGATTGTTCGTGTTGACCATGTTAACATTAAAAATCTCTGTACAAGACAAAAGCCCGTGAGCAGAATGGTAACACCAGAATCAGAGAGATTTGCAGTGTATAGACAAAGGGCTCATCTCTGGAATAGGGGAAGTCACCCAAATCAATAAGAATATAACAAAGTACAAAAGAATGGATGAAGGATATGAATAGGTATATCCAGAAGGGAAAATCCATATGGCTAATAAATATTTGAATAGATGCTCAGCCTCACAATAAAACATGCAAATTAAAACAATTATGATATTTGCAAATATATTTTACTAGTAAAGTGTGCTATTTGGGTGCCATATTTGACTATGGAAAAAAGATGCTCTGTTTTTCTGTATATTGTAGTTTTTTGCAGCTTATATTAAAAATAGTATAAAATAACAGAAATTTGCTTTAAAAATAATTGTAAGTGCTATTTCTTCTGCTTGGTTTAATGTTAAACATCAACTCCTCAAGTAAGATTTCCCTAACTGCCAGCTCAGGAATTACAACATCCCCTTGTAATTTGTCAGTTGCTCACTGCTTTTATAGCGTTAAACACAGCTGGCTGTGATTAAATATTTATTTGTGAAATATTTTGTTGATTCCTCCCCTTCCTCTCAGGCGTATTTGCCTGACAGAAAATAGAAATTGAATAATTATTTGCTTAATGAATTAATGGTCTTTTGGTGTATGTCCTCGGGTCAGTATTACTCAGCTCCAACCCCTCATACCTTCCTCGTCCATTATCTACTGCCAATTCAAGTGTCTGTGCTAGTCCCTATCCATGACTTCAGTCATGTTCAGTGTACTCCTAAAATACATACTAACATGGGAAGCTGACTCTTCCAAGTTCAAGAATTCCAGTGGTAAAAGTTGAAATGTCAAGGGCTTTCAGAGAACCAGAAGTCCAATAAACCAAAGCACCCTGTTCCCGAGTAATTCGGTTTTCAAGGTTGTTAAGCAGATACTCTCTCCATGCTCAATAAAACAACATCTCAGCCTCAGTGTGAGGTTGCTGTCAGTTTCCCGTGAGAAGGATTTGAATTTCAACTTGTCTTTGATGCTGTTCTCCCCTGGGTCCATCCTTTGTCATGAAGAATCTTCACCATTTGAGGAAGAGATGTCATTTGAAGCAGCATTCAGAGACCCTCTGAAAATCCACAGTGCACCAAGAAGACACAGTTCCATGGGCGTAAAACAAGTGCAGTTAGCTGTCCTTATCAGAGTCAGGGCAATAAGCTGCCAAAAGCTCTGTCCTTCTTGGAAAGGCTTGTGTCTATTGTCAGGGCAGCAGGGGGCCACCCAAGGCAGGACATGCACGTGTCTCTGTTTTAGGGGGTTGATCAGGCTCAGGTTGGCGTCCCTTCTCATTCAGCTTCTGAGTGCACTGCCTTTGGAGAATGAAAGGACATTGATGCAGAGCCATGATTACTTCTGCTTCCGAATAGCATGATGTGGATATTTGAAACCTTGTACCCAGGGAGGCCCAGAAACCCTGCGGCTTTGTTCCAAACCCATTTTGGTATTCGTCTGGTTTTCCATTTGATTTCCCAGTACTTATTGGAGCGAGCCGGTTGCATTGTTTTCTGACTCTGGCAGGAAAAATAAAATGGAGTTACTTTCAAAATAAATTTTGCTAAGTTACCACAGGTAACTGTGTTACCTGTAGAGGAACCACAATCATTACATTTTGACCCTGTGGTCCTCTACAGGTAACACAGATGATCCTGTTGCCATGGTGCTATTCTCCCAGTTGGCAGAACTTAAAGGACACCAGCTAGCTTGATTACTTTAAAGACCAAAGTCAAGAGGAGGTTATGATTTTATGAATTTTTGCTGAAGACATTGCCTAAGAGAATAAGAAAAATAAAAACAAAGCGTAGGGGACGCCTGGGTGGCTCAGTTGGTTGGGTGGCTGCCTTCGGCTCAGGTCATGATCCCAGTGTCCTGGGATGGAGTCCCACATCGGGCTTCTTGCTCGGCAGGGAGCCTGCTTCTCCCTCTGCCTCTGCCTGCCACTCCGTCTGCCTGTGCTCACTCCTGCTCTCTCTCTCTGACAGATAAATAAATAAAATCTTTTAAAAAAATAAATAAAAAATAAAAACAAAGCATAGAATAGTGTTTCACAGTGTTTTTGTGGTTTGCTCATTTTGCCTTTATTTTGTTTTGTTTTATTTTCAGGAAGGAAATAATCCCATTTGCCCTAACTGTTAACGAGGTGATTGTCTAATAAGTTTTCGGTCACTGGATAGTTGCTTCTTTAGCGCATTTAGATGATTGGGGTTTGGTCTCATATCACTGCCTTCTCTTCAAACAGCTTAGCAAAAGCTAGCAATTCCTTCATTAAGATCTCCAGTTTTATCTTTTTATCCTAAGGTATCTCCAGTCCTATGGTGGTTAATTTTTTAATTTAAGTTTAAAGTTTTTATTTAAATCCAGTTAGTTGACATATGGTGTAGTAGTCCTAGTGGACAATCTAATGATTCAGCAATTCCATATGTCACCCGGTCCTCATCACAAGTCCTCTCCTTAATTCCCATCACCTATTTCACCCATCCCCCCACCCACCTCTCCTCTGGTAACCATCAGTTTGTTCTCTATAGCTCAGGGTCTGGTTCTTGGTTTGTCTCTCTCTCTCTCTTTCTTTTTTCTCCCCTTTTGCTTGTCTGTTTTTTTTTTTTTTTAATTTTTTTTTAAAGATTTTATTTATTTATTTGACAGCCAGAGATCGCAAGTAGGCAGAGAGGCAGGCAGAGAGAGAGGAGGGGAAGCAGGCTCCCTGCTGAGCAGAGAGCCTGATGTGGGGCTCGATCCCAGGACCCTGGGATCATGACCTGAGCCGAAGGCAAAGGCTTTATCCCACTGAACCACCCAGGCGCCCCATGCTTGTCAGTTTTGTTTCTTTAATTCCACATATGAGTGAAATCATATAGTATTTTGTCTTTCTCTGACTGACTTATTTTGCTTGGCATAATACCTTCTAGCTCCATCTATGTCATTGCAAATGGCAAGATTTCATTCTTTTTTTAATGGCTGAGTAATATTCCATTATATATATACTACACCTTCCATATCCATTTATCAGTCATTGGTGGACAGTTGGGCTGTTTCCATAATTTGGCTATTATAGATAATGCTACTGTAAACCTCAGGGGGCGTGTATCCCTTTGATTAGTATTTTTGTATTCTTTGGGTGAATACCTAATAGTGCAGTTGCTGAATCATATGGTAGCTCTATTTTTAACTTTTTGAGGAACCTCCATACTGTTTTCCCCAGTGGCTGTACCAGTTTGCATTCCCACTAACAGTGCAAGAGGATTTCCCTTTCTCTCAACTCCTGTTGTTTCTTGTTAATTCTGGCTGTTAATTTTAGCCATTCTGACAGGTGGGAGGTGATAATCTCATTGTAGTTTTGATTCACATTTCACTGATAACATTTTTTTATGTGTCTATTGGCTCCTGTGATCGTTAGCTTTATGTATTAACTTGACTGGGACACGGGTGCCCAGATATTTGGTTAAACATTATTCTAGGCATGTTAAGGATATTTCTGGGTGAGATTAACACTTGAATTGGGAGATAAGTAAACCAGATTGCTCTCCCCTATGTGGGTGAGCTTCATCCAATCCTTTTGGAGACCTGAACAGAACAAAAGGCAGAGTAAGGAAAAATTTTCTGTCCTCTGCCTATTTTTAAGCTGGGACATTGGTCTTCTATGCTCAGAATGGAAGTGTACATCAGGCCTCCTGGATTGCCAGCCCCATGGACAGCAGTCTATGGACAGTCTCCATGATCTCTCTCTCTATATATATACATATAGAAACACACACACACACACACACACACACACACACACATACATACACAATAATGCCCTCTAGCTCCATCCATGTCATTGTAAATGGCAAGTATTCATTCTTTTTTATGGCTGAGTAGCATATATGATGAATGCACAATGAGCTAAAAATCACGGACCAGTAACACATCAGTGGCCAGGAAAAATGTTAATGCCAATGCAAGATCAGTTATAGTGGGATATGTAAATGCAGAGTATGGAATGTGTCAGTATATTCATAACAACGTCCAAGGGAGAAGAGACTCTGAATCTTTACTCCTAGATTAAGTAGACAGAAATGGGATAGTGTGGAGTAGGCTGATGGTTTTCCTCTTCTTTCACATTAATATAATGTTAGCTGAGCACTTACCTTCAAATTCAGCTCTGTAAACTTGAGCAAGATACTGAATCGCCATACCTCAATTTATCTCATCTGTGAAATGGAGATACAGGAAGTGCCTAGTTCGCAGGGTTTATACTAGATCAAGTGAAAGAATATGAGAAAGCTGTTCCACACAGTGTGACCGCCAATTGATACTTGCTATTATTACTGGTTTTCACCTTCTTTTGTTATGTCTATCAAACATGCCTTGATATATAATTTTGTGTCTTAAGTACAGTGGCAGCCCCCATCCATAACCAATTTCCATTTTGAATGAAAATATAAACATTCTCATATTCAAATCTATCACTTGTGAGTTTGGATAGTTGAGACAATTAAGCTTTAGATTCTCCTGCAAAGATGAGGATCTGGCCACAGATTAGGTGATTTTCTGAAGGTGAATCAATAATATTGTGATTAACACTGCTGCCAAAAAAGATGATGGTAAATAATACACATCATAATAACAAAGTTGACTGAGGATTTTTACATGCTAGACTGTGTACTGTCTTTTTAAATGTGTTGTCTCCTACAATCTGCACTATAATTGCATAACATGGACATTATTATACTCATTTTAAGGATGAGAGAAACCAAGGTCAAGTTAGTTATGTTCCCTGCTCCATAACACATAACCATTAGAGATTAGATGAGGAATTCAAATTCAGTTATTATTATTATTTTTAATTCCAAAGCCTGTTTATTTTCCATTATTTCCCCTGAGCTCCTTGAACTCTTGCCTAAGGAAGCATTCAGTCTTCATCCATGGTTTCCTTTAATATATTAGGGTAAATATACCAGTTTCCCACTTCCATGTTCATTAGAGATCTAGAGATTGACCCTACACTCATTATTTTATCTTATTTATTAAATAGACAGAGTTGTTTTGTTTTACCAGAATGAAAGTACTTTAACTTGGGATTCCAGTAAGATAAAGAGAGTCTTATCTTTCTTTAAATCTAGCAGATGACAGGTTGACTGTCTCTTAGGACATTGTAGCATATATTTACTAAGGTAAATGGTGTTCTAATAAGCAAACAGAAACATAAGGAAAGTGGCAAGCTACTTCTAAATTTTGGGCCTCAGTTTCCCCACCTGAAAAGCTAAATTTCTTTGGGCCAGATCATCTATCACCAGCTGTTTTAATTATAAATATTATTTAAATAGAACCTCTCTGTCTCTTTCTTCCCTCTCAACTTTCCACTTTCCCTCCTTCCTTCTTTCCCTAAATTAGTCATATTAAAATACTTAGTGTTAATCATTACATCATGAATGGGCCATCTGCTTCTATATTTCATCAAAAAGCAGAATTTGTTCATGGCTGCTATACAAGAATATTTGCATTATTTATATTATAAGCAAATGAATCTGACATTTATACCATTGTGGCCTAAATTCTCCTAAATCGTGTCTTATATATGAAATGTATGATGTGTAGAGTCTCAGAAAGCTCTTAAGAAGGTTTTCACAGTTGAACAAATCTCTTTGATCTTCTCAAGACTAGAAAGCTGAAAGTGTGGAATATATGAATATTTCTGAAGTTCTCAAAATTACAGGTAATTCAAATGTAGTCTCAGCATTTTAATATGATCAATGAGTGAAGTGATCCGAAGTGGATGTCATTTAACTGTTAATGCAGTACACTGCATCTACTAAATTAATCCTGTGAATATTCCATTATGATACAGGATTAGAAAAAGACTCTCCTCCTAGAGTCAACTTGAAAAAATATGATAAATGTAAATCTATGTTTAGACAACTCAGTGTCATTTGAAAAATGATTTTCTTTTTAATGAAATTTTAATATACCTACATGATTTCACATGGTAAGATGTAATTCTTTTTGGCTTATCTAATGCCCCTCACTTGAAGAATAAGAATTTACCAAGAACCAATCTTGAGCAGAAGCTTTTGTAAGATCCTACCTATATTTGCAAATTGGACTGTGAAGCAAGTGGAAAAGGGAAGACATTGACAAAAAGAGTTTGTGGACTCTGTCCTTCAAATGCTTAAAAGAAGTGGAGAGAAAAACCGTATGGCAAGCAAAATCGCAGAGAAACATTACAAAGAAACATAAATATGTGCAAAGTAAGCATACGTATTTTACAGATGTAAATGAATTCACAGGTGATTTGAATTTTCAAAAGATTAAAGAAGAAAGAAGGAGAGGAAGTGAGAGGGAGGGAAGAAGAGAGGAAATAAGGGGGAAAGAAGTGAAGAAGGAAGGCAGGCAGGTGGAAGGAGACAGAGACAATTCACACAAAGTCACTGGCCTGTACTGCAGTCTTGAGTTGATGGCGCTCCCCGGGGAGACATTCCAGAATGAGGCCCTCATTCTGTTATGGAAGACTGAACTTGGGCAATGGACAGTGATGTCTTTTGATGCACTTCCTTTTCTCTTCTCTTCTCCCATTTCTTCATCCTTAGAGTAGACCTTCTGTTTATGCTGACATTTATAAATCCATTAATTTCAAACATACTTTGACCTTATAAAACCAAGGACCAGAAGCATTCTTGATGTGCTGAAAGTATTTGGAAACAAGGTCAGTAAAGTATCTAACCAACCCTTAAAAATGTGTTAAAGACATGAATGTACTGATGATTTATTTTGGGGGTTAATTCGCTGCAGGAATCTGTGTGATGGCAGAGATGGAATTTGGAATGTACTTCTGCAGACCGTTATTTTTGTTCTTCAGGTTAGTGAGGGAAAAAGGGCAAGAATGTTGCTGTGTATGTGTGTGTGTGTGTGTGTGTGTGTGTGTGTGTGTGTGTGTGTTGTACTGCATGAGTAATGTGAACAGGTCCATAACACTGGTCAAAGGGGAGAGGACTGGGCATCCTTGGTAGCTGAATGGGAGTTGGGCTCATTTTTGAAAGCCTGGTCATATTGCTATTACATATTTTTTCTTTTTATTTGCAGCTGCTCTTGTAGATCTTTCTTGGTTTCCAATTTTTTTCTTTTTTGTGACCTTTAGCCCCTCCAGTATCAGCATTTTTCACATGCTAGCAAGTTAGCGCTAGGGAGTGAAAGCTGGTTGGAAGAGCCTTTGAACAGTAATTTTCTAGATTAAACATACTTCTGAAAGAAAGCAAGAGAGAACTAGTATACTTAAGTTTTTTTTTTCATATTTGATTTTTCTTCCATTTAATCAAGCATAAAGTTTTATCTCCCAGACAGTGGGGATCCCAACAGTGTTTGTTAGATCCTGTCATACTAAACATTTCCACTGACCTTCTTCCAAGCATCTGTGTCTTGATAAAATATCTGAGCCCCAGGGGCTGGGAATCAGAAGAAACAGGAGCTGATTTTGTTCAGGTTTTTTTTTTTCCCCCAAACTTCAGCTAAGGTTCAGTTGCACAGTAGATGGTCATTCTGATATCCTGCACATGCTGAGCTGAAAATATGAGAAAGTGCAAAGGCCCACAGTTGGTGTATAAGTCATGGACAGGGGTGGGCAGTGTATTCAGAGATTTCAGTTTTCCTCCTTGTGTTGCCTGCACTTTTGAGGGGCACAAGAAACATGACCAAGTTCATGTTAGTACAGTAGCCTGCGGAGTCATTCTATACTAGGCAGAATTATCCCCAGTGTTGATGAAATCAGGCTATCTTTGAAAGCACTCAGACAGGTGATTAAAAAAAATGTTTATTTACTGCTTATCTCTGCCTTTTTATTTTCTTGGTTTATTCTATAACTGAATGAAAAGAAAGGAAATACAGTTAAATAACTGTTTATTTTGTTATTTATTTTTTTAGATTTGATTTATTTATTTGTCACAGAGAGAGGGAGCACAATCAGGGTGAGCAGCAGGCAGAGAAGGCAGAGGGAAAAGCAGGCTCCCTGTTGAGTAAGAAGCCCAAGGCGGGACTCAATCCCAGGACCCTGGGATCATGATCTGAGCCAAAGGAACTTGCTTAACTGACTGAGCCACGCATGTGTCCCTAAATAAATGTTTAAATAATGCTTATGGTCCATATCTTCCATATATACTATGGAGTATTATGCCTCCATCAGAAAGGATGAATACCCAGCTTTTGTATCAACATGGACAGGACTGGAAGAGATTATGCTGAGTGAAATAAGTCAAGCAGAGAGAGTCAATTATCATATGGTTTCACTTACCTGTGGAGCATAAGGAATAACATGGAGGACATGGGGAGATGGAGAGGAGAAGGGAGTTGGGGGACATTGGAGGGGGAAATGAACCATGAGAGACTGTGGATTCTGAGAAACAAACTAAGGGTTTTGGAGGGGAGGGGGGTGGAAGGTTGGGGGAGCCTGGTGGTGGGTATTATGGAGGGCACGTATTGCATGGAGCACTGGGTACGGTGCATAAACAATGAATTCTGGAACACTGAAAAGAAATTTAAAAAATAAAAACTAAAAAACAAACAAATGGACCAATGACATAAAAAAAAAAAATAATGCTTATGGCAATCAACTCTAAGCATCCAAAAATTTAAATGACTTTCATGATAGACTGATTCCCCGCCCCCCCCATGATGTTTAGTTTTCTGTATGCATGCCTGATTAACTCTAGCAGGTACCAATGGACTCTTATTTGTAAGTGTTACGGACAGACAGCTTGAGAGAAGGCAAAATGGCAACAGGAAAAGAAGGCAGAAATATACTTTGGAGGCTACCTTTTGACATTTATGTTTCAGTGAAGTTTATGATTAGTGACTACTAAGGTATAATTTACATATAATCCAATGTATTCATTTTAAATGTATAGCTTAATGAGTTTTGATAAAGGTATATATACCCATGTAATAACCAGTGCAATCAAAATATGGAATGCTTTGATCACTACGAAAGATTCCTTTGCTCCTTCTCAGTCAACTCCCTTAACATCTCAGTTCCGAAGCAAACATGGACCTGCCTCTGTCATTACAGATTAGATTTATCTTCTCTAGAGTTTTAAATAAATGTAACAGTATATTCTCTTTTGAGTCTCATTTCTTTCACTCTACACAGTGATTGTGAGGTTTATGCATGTTGCATGTATCTGTAGTTTGGACCTTATGGCCGAGCAGTACCATGTTGTATATAGACAAGCCACAATTTATTTCTTCAACTGCTGGTAGTCATTTGGGTTGTATCCAGTTTGGAGATATTATTTACAAAGCTGCTATAAACATTTGTGTGCAAGGCTCTGTGGATATATTGTTTCACTTCTCTTGGGTAGATACATAGAAGTAGAGTGGCCGGATCATATGGGAGGTGTATGTACAAGAGTTAAAGAAACAACCAGACTGTTCTTCATAGTACTTGGACCATTTCACACTCTCACCAGCAAAATTTGAGAGTTCCAGTTGCTTCCATATCCTTGCCAACATTTGGTATTGTTAGTCTTTTTAATTTTAGCTATGCATATAGGTACAAAGAGGGAGTCTACTATAGTTAACATTTTGCATTTTCCGGATGAATGATGAGGATGGACAGCGTCACAAGTCTTTATTGGCTGCTCAAATTTCTTACTTTGTGAAGTGTCAATTGGAATCTTTTTGTGCTTTTAATTAACTTATCTGTTAACAGAAATGGAATACATTTTAGATACAAGTTCTTTGTCACATATATCTGCTACGAACATTTTCTTATAGTCTATGATTTGCCTTTTCTTTTTTTAGTAGTGTCTTTTGAAGAACAAATGTTTCTAATTTTTATCAAATGCAATATATAATTTTTCTAATATGCTTTGTACTTTTTTAGTGCCTAAGAAATCCTTGCCTGCCTCAAGATCACAATATTTCCAACTACAAGTTTTATAGTATGCACTGTTACATATAAGCCTATAAGCTATTTGAATTAATTTTATGAGTGCAGTGAAGTTAAGATTGAGGTTAATTTTTCCAAGTTGTTCTCACTTCCAACATTATTTATGGAAAGACATTCCCTTTTTTACTGGTAGTCTGTGAAAAATTAATGTGTGTACCTATTTCTACGTTCTCAATTCTGTTCTGTATGTCTTTTCTTACATCAATACAACACTCTCTTGATTATTCTAGCCCTAAAGTAGGACTTGAAATTAAGAGTGTAAGTCCTGGGGCGCCTGGATGGCTCAGTGGGTAAAGCCTCTACCTTTGGCTCAGGTCATGAGCTCAGAGTCCTGGGATTGAGCCCCACATTGGGCTCTCTGCTCAGCAGGGAGCCTGCTTCCCCCTCACTCTCTCTGCCTACTTGTGATCTCTGTCTGTCAAGTAAATAAATAAAATTAAAAAAAAAAAAAGAGCGTAAGTCCTTCAACTTTGTACTCCTTAAAAAAGTTGTTTTTGGCTATTCTAGGTCCTTTGCATTTTCAGTTAAATTTTGGTGTTGGGTTGTCAATTTGTGCAAAAGCATCTGATATGATTTTTGTTTGAATTGCATTTATATTTTAGCAATATAGACTCATCCAATCCATGAAGTGGTGTATCTTCCCATGTATTTAGGTCTTTAATTTTTTTTTAAGATTTTTATTTATTTATTTGACAGACAGAGATCACAAGTAGGCAGAGAGGCAGGCAGGGAGAGAGGGGGAAGCAGGCTCCCTGCTGAACAGAGAGCCCAATGCGGGGCTCGATCCCAGGACCCTGAGACCATGAACTGAGCTGAAGGCAGAGGCTTAACCCACTGAGCCACCCAGGTGCCCCAGGTCTTTAAATTTTTAATAATGGTTTGTAGTTTCAGTAGTTCTCACATATTAATCAAATTTATCCTTAAGTATTTCACATTTTGGATACCATTATAAATTGAATTATTGACTTAATTTTAATTTTCAAGGGTTTCATATATTGCAATATATACAAATGTGATTAATCCTTGTTTTTGACCTTTTTTCTTGCAACCTTGTTAAGCTGACTTATTAGTTCTAGTAGCTTTTGTAGATTTCTTAGGACATTCTTTATACACTATCATGTTGTCTGACAATAAAGATAGTTTTACTTCTTCCCTTTCAGTGTGAACTTTTTGGAAAGTCTCATGAAATATCAAGAAAAACTGTACCGAAATTGATACAGTTTCTTTAGGAAGGACTGGGCATCTTCAAGTCACTTTCCCATGGTTCATCCTTTCTTAACTGCAGGGTGACTTCAGGAAGATTGTCATCTTTAACATTCTCCATCACAAGCCTGCTTGCAAGACATCTTTCCCCTTCATAGTCAGGAAGCAGAGATTCTCTTTCTGTGGTTTCTCTCTCTCAAGGCCAAGTTCAGGCTGAAGGATGAATTTCTTCCTTCACGAAGATGAGGAAATAATGAATGACCTTTTCCTATGATGAGATGTTTATAACAGATTCTCATAGCTGAACTTGATCCTGGCAGGTCCAGAGTCTTTGTTAACCTCAAGAGTGATAGCTTTCAAATAAGAATTCATATGCACCACAGATAGCAGAGAGTTAGTTCACTTTCAATGGACCATGAGAAACTCTGGAGTGGAATTTTTTTCAAAATCCTTCCTCTTGTACATTGGAAAATTCAAACTTATTTATTCACTTGCTAGCAGTCAGGATACATGATCTGGATAACAATGACAAATTATCAGTTTTCTTTTTTCTTTTAGTGAAGAGTGGAGATAGAGAACAGAAGAGTGTCCTGGAAATCCAACAAAGCAAACAGAACAAGCACACACTGTTACCTCCCACTGGAGCTTTGTTCTCCCAGCAGGGAGGCCTTCTGAGAACCATCATAACTCAGTTCTTTCAGCTCTGGTAAAAATCAAGCTCACATTACATCATTTTTGTTTTTTGCTACTTGCATTAGCACATAGGTATGAAATAATACATCTGCAAATAAGCACCATCAGCTTAAATTTGGGAAAAAATAAGAAATACTTATTACCTACTAAAATATTAATATGCTTATGAATTATCTCAATAAGAAAAGTTTTCTATAGTTGTAAAAAGCTAATAAAGAAGCTGTCAAGCAATAGCTCACACCAGCTTTGATAAATCAGTTTGCAGAATATTCTTAGCCGAAATTGGCTCCTAATGGGTCAGGAGTTTATTCATCTGACTTATTTGAAGTTGAAGCCAGTGGTGCTTAGGGTCGGAATGACCCTAGTGATTCTCCTTATTGAAGCAAGGCCTGTAGCCATCTATAGATGGACCAGGTTCTGTATAGCAACAAGCATAAAATAGTTTGCTAGGTGATTTTTTTTTTTTTAATGGAATACTAAGCCGGTCTTTTTTTTTTTTTTTTTTTATGACACAGCCACTTCATGCAAGGTTCCTACCTCTTTGGTTTATTGTCTACCCTAAGATTTTGCTAGGAATGCTGATTTACATGAACTTTCTGGGAATAATAATGATCTAATAATAAATAGTATTTATTGAACATTTCTCAAGTGTTAAGCACTTTGAGTGAGTTGATTTGTTTAATCCTTACAACAATCTTCTGAAGTATGTAGTTCATCATTCCCTCTTCTAAAAACAGGAGACTGATGCTAAGAGAGGACAAATAACTTACCCATAGACACCCAGCAAGTGGTGGACCCAGGATTTGCACTCAGTGGTCCAACACCAGAGCTTGTGCTCCTAACTGCTATACCACACTGTGTGTGCTGTGCAACTTTGTCCTACGGTTCCCAAATCATCTGGAACCAGGATGATCATTATTTCTAAAGTAGTGGAGTAAATTAGTGGAATTACAATGTTTATGTACGTAAAGATATATCTCCTTAGACCTAGACATGAAATAATCCTTTCAGGGTAACCCTTTGACTCTGTCACTTCCTATGGCCTTTGAGACAATGCTTTTGCATGGACTGGTACCTGTGTCATGACTTTCTTTTGTTCCTTCTGTGTTGAGTTGGTTCATTCCTGTACAGATTTGTGGTCCAAGTAGAGTCCTCCATAAAGTTGGGTATAGGTAAGATAAGTGAAGAAAGACTGTTTTCCTTTCTCTAATATATAAAACATTTAAAATGAAGGAGTTTTGAAGTTTGGGGATGAGCTGCAAGGCCTCTGTGTAAGGTTTATTAGTGGATGAGCCAGCAGCTCTCCATTATCCTCACATCCTTCTCCCACATCCTGTTCCTTACGGAGGGTGAGAGACCAACCATCCCAGTTGGGTAAAATTTCTGAAAATAGTATTTTGTTTTGCTTTTTTTTTTTTTTTTTCTTAAACCATAAGTCACATAGAGAGGGTAGTCAAAAGGTAGTATTTTAAAAACTGTTTGGCCTCTCTAATGGTAAAACTTGGTAGTGTTTCTGGATAGTGATGTTTATGAAGAATTTTGTGAAAAATCTCTTGGAGTCAGTCTTGATAAGAGACTGGATTTCCTTGAAATGGACGCTACCTGTGCAACAAACTCACCAGTATTGTGTCAAACAATAGGCTCTCTTAAAAGAAATGACAGGGCTTAAGGAGTCACAACTAGAAGGAAATGGAGAAATGGGCCATAAAAATTACTCGAAAGTAGGGGTGCATGGGTGGCTCAGTGGGTTAAGTGAAGTTAAGGGTTAAGTTAACTATTGGTTTTGGCTCAGGTCCTGATCTTGAGGTCCTGAGATCAGGGTCTGTGCCCAACAGGGAGCCTGCTTGAGATTGTCTCCCTCTCCCCTACCCCCACTCATGCTCACGCTCTCTCTCTCTCAAATAAATAATAAAATCTTTTAAAAAAATTACTCAAAAATATTACATGTGGCTATTCTCTTGGGTGCAGGGTGGAGCCACTTTTATTCTATTTGCCTATAAGCCATCTCCTCAGCCTCTGTAAGTATCTTTCTGTATTGGTTCTCTGGAGAAACTTAACACATAAGATGTGCATATATGAAGAGATGTAATATCCAGAATTAGCTCATTCCCTATATTCAATCATGAAAGCCTGCAAGTCCCAAACTGCAGGTTTGGACAGTCAGGAAAGCCCTTACTCCACTTGGAGTGTGAAGGCAGTCTGCTGTAGAACCAGAAAGAGCCAATGATGCAGACGAAATCTGAAGGCCAAGTGCTGGAGAATTCTCCCTTGTTCCGGAAGGTTGGTCTTTTGTGCTATTAGAGCCTTCAGTTGGTACGATGAGGCTCACCCACATAAGGGCAGGTGACTGGCTTTCCTCAGAGTCCCCTGATTCAAACGTTAATGTCATCCCAAAACACCCTCACAGGAAGCCCAGAATAATGTTTGACCAAACATCTAGGCACCCTGTGGCCCAGACAGGTTGACACATAAAGTCGACCATCACACCTGAGGCAGGGAAATGCAGTTGTCGTTTGACAGAACCTAGAACACCAGCCAAACACACAATAGCCATAAAACCATATGTTCATACATTTTTTCCAAAAGGAAAGTCTTCAGCCAGCCCTACCTTGCTGCTTTCTCTCTGGGCTCCTGTGGTGTCCGCCCTGCCTCCCCTGCCCTGGAGGCAGGATGATACATCAGATTATGATTGGCTGTTCTGCTCTGGGCACTGCCCGTGATGCCCTTTATTGACACTAATCCTCTCTTTCGCTTCGTTGTTCTATTTGTCTCCGAGGCCCTAAAGCAGGAGCTTTATGTTCAAACTCCCCTGATTGAGGCAGGGACACAGAATGGCAAGATAGACTGCTGTGAATGCGGAGAGATATACAGATGACTTACCAAAGAGCTCCCCAGGACCCAAATTCCTTATCATGGGAATATAAGCTGAGGAGGGTTATATCTAGCTTCTTGGGACCCTGCTCTTATCAGCCCTGCCTCTCCTGCCCTCATTATATATGCCAGCATTATAAAGGCCGTTGGCTGGAAGATGGTTGCACATGCTAGGTGCCATTGACAGTACAAACAGTTTTCCTCTTCAGTTCCTGTTTCCAGTTCTACACACTCGGGTCTGTTGCTCCATCCCGCTTCCCAGCACATCCCTTGTTGGCAGTCGGTTTCTAAGGTCCCACACTGTGCCCCCCAACAGGTCATGTGGTTCCCAGGCTTCAGGCATAACTTCCTCTCTGGCTTCATTAACATATATCCGTCCTCGGTGTCATCCTTTCCGAGTATCCATCCCCACCTAGACCATGAGCAAGTTGATTTGAAATGAGGTGCTAATAGTATTTACCAGCTCTGTTGCCTGTCTTAGATAATACTCACAAAGAAGGGCTGCCTTCAGCTTGGTTTTGCCTGTTTGCGTCTCTACTTTTTTAATGTCAGAAAGTGCACTGCTTTTGCTTTGGGATAAAATCTCTACCACTTTCCCTTTCATTCCATGTAATTTAGCACATACTTTTTGAGTACCGAAAGCGTATCAGCCATCACCATCCCGAGGGCTCTCTGGGCTCTGAAGGTGAGGACACAAAAACCATACCATCAAGTAGCTTTCAACTGAAACAGAAATGCAGACATGTCTACACAAATTGATAACCTCAGGGAAGATGTCTGTGCCATATTACAAATCGCTCTGAGAGCCCCGAGGAAGGGGTAATTAATTCCAGCTGGGATGAAAGCTTCAGTTTTACATGTTCAATTCACTTACACTTCACGTATGAAAAAATACCTGCTAGATGAAGCTATGCCTGCCTCTTGAGGAGCAGCTCCCTTTTTACACACTTAATATGTAATTACACTGCATATGGTTGGTCAAGAAGCTTGTTTAGAAGACAGTCCTCAGGCCTCAGTGACTGAAGATGGTCCCCCCGATGTTCTGGGTAAGTGGGACTAGATTATTCAAGTCAAGCCTCCTTGACTTATGCTTAAGCAACATGAACAAAACAGTGGGATAAAGCTACTACCACCCACAAAAACAAATCCCATTTCTTTAAAGACATCGATAAGCTAAAAAGATGGTGGCTCACTGCCAAAGCAATTTTGGGAAGACAACCTGAATCAGATATGCAAACAGAATACCCAGGCAGCAAAGCCACTTGTCTTGGGGGCATTTGTCCCTGCTGTATCCTTACTTTATGTGCAGCCTTTTGGGACAGGAGGGAGAAAAGCCAAAGCCTGAGAACTGGTGTGGGGCGGAGGGGGTCGACATTAACAGCATTAAGTACAATAAGAACTGAACCTATTATTAGGAATGTCAGATAGAATAGGTTGTCTAGTTAAATTTTAATTTTAGCCAAACACTGAAAAAAACTTTTAGTTTAATTATGCTCCATATAATATCTGGGGGACTACTTAAACTTAAGAAATATGATTTTTTGTTCATCTGAAATTCAAATTAACTGGGTATACTTTACTTATAAAGGCTAACCTCACACCCTGAGTTTCAAAGAACGTTATTCCTCCTTGAGTAGAACAGAAGAAAAATTAATGAATATCACCTCTAGGATTTTGTGGTCATAAGTTACACATTGCTAGAGTTGATCAAGGAACTACTACCTTTGAATTTGGATTAAAAAGGTCACTTGTGGTAGTTTCCCAGGCACCTGGCAGAAGCAGGCACAATATCTTATTGGCAGAGGACAGAGTAAATCCTGGTCCCAGGGAACCCTCACAAATAATTGTCCAAAAGCAATAATCAGCAAACTACCAAAGATAACTGGGAACACAAGAAAACAAGGCAACATGAAAAAGAATCAACAGAAATAAGCACCATGATGGTGAAACAGAAATATGGCACCAAGATGGTGAAACAGTAGACCCCAGCTTCCACCCACACCCAACAAAAGTCAATAATGTATGAGCTCCGCAACTGCTGAGGCGTCCACTTAAGAAACTTGAGCAGGACAGTGGTAGGAAAAAAAAAGCCCTGGGAACAACTGCATAGAAAGAAAATGGAAAGCAGCTCTATTGTGCCTGTATCTTCCCAGCCCCCAGGCCAGCACTGCTAGGTGCCAAAAGAACACTCTTCAAGCACAAGGAGTTCTTAACTTGAAAGAGAGCAGAGTAAGTGACCAGCATCCTGAGCCTTTCAGGACGCCTCATCAAGGACCCATGTCAATTTTATTCTGCTCAGAAAGCAGCAAAGCTGAGACATATAGAGACAGCTGGGAACAAGATGAGCAAGGGCTGCCAATATCAGTCACACAGCAGGAGTGACTACAATTCCTGACCTGCTCTGAAAAGGACCCCAGCACCTTCCACCCTCTGAAGGAACTGGTGGTCAGCACAACTACCGTGAACTTCCTTCAGAGTTCATCAGTTTCCAGGTACTTGCATTCACCAATGTCAGCCACCCGAGTCTCTCCCTAACCTCCCTCCCCAAACTGGAGCCTGGGTTCTGCCCAGGCAGCCAGCCAGACCTCTGCAACAGAGTGAGTACAAGACATCAGTGTAGACACCATGGTGGACCCCGTGTGTGTGTCTGTGTGTGTGTGTGCGCACATGCATGCATATGTGTGTGTGCAGTTGGGGCTGGCACCCAAGCTGTACTCCTGTATGTTGCAGCCTGGCTCCCCTCATTGGTCTCTGCTGCTTTGTTTATGCTGGTGAAATCCTGATTCATAGAGGTATGTGCTGACAGCCAAGGCCCCACAACTGCTGTGGGACCAGATTTGGCTTTATCTCCACTCATTGGCCTGCAACATTGGAATAACCCACAGCTAGTCCCTCCAGCTATGCACCTGCACAATTTGGCCTGATTCCCTTCCTCTTCCACTGCCGGGTATGCACCTGTGAGGACATGCACCTGGAGCCACAGGGGTGCACGTCTACAGCCAGAGCCTCTGCACCAGCCAGCATACCTGCATTTGGCCCTGGCCCCCACTGCCATATGTGTCTGTGACCAGTCCCTGCCACTACACAAACATCTATAATTAGCCCCCACCGTGGGGCTGTGTATGCCACCAGGTCCTGCCAGCCCTGCTGTCTGCCCTAGTCCCTAACAATCTGGATGCTGGAGATGCTGGACTGGAGCATCCAGGCACTCAAAGAGTGCCTTTGAGAGCTACTGGAGATCCCAGTAGCTCTCAAAGTCACTCTGCTCACCACCCCCCCAACCCAGATGCTATCAAGGACCATGCAGTTATTGATGCTGGGACTCCAGCAGCCTGAGCTGATGAGACCCCAAGTCCTCTACCCCAGACCCAGAGCCACCACACACCCTGGCACTTAATACCCCACATCAGGAGATCCTGGGTCACAGAATGTTCTAGCATACCCCCACCTACTGGTAGAAGGCCTTTCCTTACTGAAGCCAGTCCATAAAGTCAGGAAAATGTGACTGTTTCTTCAAATATGCAGATACCTATACAAGCTACAGGGATCATAACAAATCAGGGAAACATCACACAACCAGAGGGACACAGTAAACTCCATTAACTGACCCCAGAGAAATGGAGATTCAAGAATTGTCCAACAAGGAATTCACAATGATTGTTTAAAGATGCTCAGAGAGTTGCAAAGGAACATGGATAAGTTTAACAGAATAAGGAAAACAATACAAAGGTAAATTGAGAAGTTCAACAAAGAGATAGAAAACTTAAGAAACACCTAATAAATTCTGGAGCTGAATACAATGAATGAATTATAAATTTAATAGGGTCTCAGTAACAGATTGGACCAAATACAGGAAAGAGTCAGTCAGCATGAAGACAGATTATTTGAAATTAGCCAGTCACAGGAACAAAAAGGAAAAAGAATGAAAAGGGGAAAAAAAAGTTTATGGGATTTATAGACACCATCAAGAAAAATAATCTATGTATCATTGGAGCCCCAGAAAGAGAAGAGAGATCTTATTTAAGGAAACAATGTCTAAGAACTTGAAGAGAAACTTGGACATCCAAGTTCAGGAAACTAATAGGTCACTCCATAATTTCAATCCAAAATGAACTCCAAGATACATTATGATAAAACTGACTAAAATCAGAAATAGACTCTGGAAAGCAGTATGGAGTTTCCTCAAAGAGTTAAAAATAGAACTATCTTATGATCCAGCAATTGCACTAATAGGTGTTTATCCAAAAGATACAAACATAGTGTTTCAAAGAGGCACATGTATCCCAATATTTACAGCAGCTTTATCAATAACAGACAAATTACGGAAAGAGCCTATACATCCATTGACAGATGAATGGATAAAGAAGATGTGGGGTGTATACCTATAGGTATACACACACACACACACACACACACACACACACACACACACACACACAATGGAATATTACTCAGCCATCAAGAATAATTAAATCTTGCCATTTGCAACGATGTGGATGCAACTAGAGAGTATATTATGCTAAGCACAATAAGTCAGTCAGAGAAAGACAAAAACCACATGATTTCACTCAAATGTGGAATTTAAGAAACAAATGGATGAACATAGGGGAAGGGAAGGAAAAATAAAAAAGATAAAAACAGAGAGAGAGACAAACCATAAGAGACTCTTAACTACAGGAAACAAAGTCAGAGTTGCTGGAGGGGAGCTGGGTGGAGGGATGAGGTAATAGAGTGATGGGTATTGAGGAGGGCACTTGATATAATGAGCACAGGGTGTTATATGCAACTGAAGAATCCTAGATTCTGAAACTAACACAGTATATGTTAACTAAATTGAGTTTAAATAAAAACATTAAAAAATTAAATAGAGAATTTTTAAATCAGCAAGAGAAAAAAAATATCAGCAAAGGCTCTCCTATAAGGCTATCAGTGGATTTCTCAACAGCAAGGCTATGGGCCACGAGTATATAGGATGATATATTTGATATATTTATGTGCTGAGAGAAAACAAACAAACAAACAAAGAAACCCTCCAAAAATACTTTATCCAGTAAAGTTGTCCTTCAGACATACAAGTGAAAGAAAGATTTTCCCAGACAAACAAAAGCCGAGGGAATTCATCGCCACTAGACCTGACCTACAAACAATACTGAAAGGAGTTCTTCAAGTTAAGTGAAAGGATGTTATCTAGTAATTGAACACATATGGAAATAGGAAACACCCTGGTGAAGGCAAGTATGTGCCACATTCAGAATACTCTAATACTGTGATATGGTGGTGTATTAACTGCTTAACTCTAGTACAAAGGTTAAAGGACAAAAGCACTAAAAATAGCCATAGCTACAATAATTCATTAATGGATACACAATATAAAATATGTAAACTATGTTATCAAAAACATACATAAGGGGAATAAAAGGGTAAAGTTATTGCATGTAATAGAAGTTAAGTTGTTATCAGCTTAAAAGGACATATATATATGTATATATATATATATATACATATATATGAATGATCTGGTGTTTCAAGTAAGCCTCAGTATAACCACAAAACAAAAACCTATAGTGCATACAGATAAGATAAAGAGAAGGGAAGGGCCCCTGGGTGGCTCAGTCGATTAAGAGTCCTGGGGTCAAGTCCTGCATCGGGCATCCTGCTCAGCGGGGAACCTGCTTCTACCTCTCCCTCTGCCTGCTGCTCCTCCTGCTTATAAAGCAGAGTATTAGAATCACATCTTTAGGAAGTAGGCTGTACTTGTCTAGAAAATTCATATACTTCATATATATTCATATACTTGAATTCTTGTTGATTGACAATGGTTAAATTAATAAAGCATTACTGTGCCTTGTGCATACAGAACGTGTTGCTGAAATGAAAGGTAATGTGCATATAAGGAATATTTATGAGTAAATATCAGATTAATACCTCCCCAAATATTCTTTGCCTTTTAGGAAAATCACTTCAATTAAGGACTTCCAAGAACCCTTTGCATATTCTTCTTCTCTAGTATATGTAACCTTCTGGTTCATATCCTATTGAAACATCACCTCTTCACCTAATAAATGAATACATAATACAATGTGTAATAAATTTCCTCACTGTATTCTATGTTGAGGCATTTGTCTTGAAGCTGAAATGTATTGTCTAGGGAAGTCGAAGGTGCATTCCATCTAGAACAAAGCAGCCTCCTTAGTCTTTGAGTTTCAAAGTAGAGTTCTTAAAGTTTTTTTTTTTTTCATATTATTTATTGCTTTTATTTTAAACATTTAGCTAATGAAGTCTTTTTTTTTTTCCAGATTTTTTTTTTTTTACTTTATTTAAGCTTTATTTAAACATATGATGTAACCCCACCACCCTCACCCAGGAGGGAGAAAAACCAAAAGAGTTCTTAAAGTTTTAAAGTCCATAGCCAGATAACAGTCTAAAATCAATGCTTTTGATTTTCAATAGCCAAGTTTCACTAGGAGTTGGGTTTATATACTCCAAACCAGAGGGAATGGAACTTACATATTTTCTAAACATCATAGTACAGGCAGAGCAAAATTAGGTATACATTTTTTTTCCTTACTGCTTAAAGAGGATTAAAACCATTTATGGGTTTGAAGAGGAAAGGAAAACTAATTGGACCCTGATGTCCTGGTTCCTTTCTTTCTTTTTTTAAGTTACAAATAACCGCCATGAGATTTCCTTCTCTTCCTTGAATGGGTTATAGGTAAGCCTGGGACAATGTTCATACGTTCCTGATTTTCTCAATCTTTGGGAACTGGTCCAAGACTGTAATGTTAGGACCCCCAGATATTTTGCCTCTGATTGTGACAAGCTCATCAATTTACCCAGTGTGCTTCATAAATATGGTTATTCTCAATGAGTGACATGGCCCAAGAGAGATCGGAAAACATTGTCTTATAGAAAAATAAATGTGAACCAGGACAACGAGGTGGTTTACTTTCTTAAAAAGGTTAACTAATCTATCAATCCAATACCTTGTTAACACCTGAATCATGTATGGAATCCTTAAAAAAATTACAGACTCTTGGTTCCATACAGGGGTGAAAGGAGTGAGATGGGTGGATTCATTGGCTTTGAAAACTCCACAGGTGACTGGATGCTCTATCAAGTTCAGTGCTCTTGATTTCAGCTACCTAGAAATGAATTTCCACCTGACTCCACCCCAGGATGAACTCATCCTCTCCCCCACTTTTTTATTTGAAAAGAGCCATAGGGAAATTCAGAAGGGCATTTTCCAGAGTACTCAATTGCGGATTTTTACTGGAAAGAGCCATTAAATCAAGACCCTCTGCTTTGTGATAGTCTTTTTCAGGAGGGGGTTAAAAGCTCTATTCTTTAGAACAAAACCAAATGAAACCCTCACTAGGGGTCTCAGCCAGGAGAGCTGCGGCCTGCCTCATCAGTGGCCACGCAGATATGCACCGATGCAGGTGGAGTATCACAGGATGGATGATCGCTACTCTGCTCCCCCCACCACATATGTTCATTCCACAACAAATGTGTGATTCTCAAGGCCATAAAAAGCTCTCCTGAAATTTGGTTTAGTGCCACTCTGTGAGTGAATTCATTTATGGCATGGGAAGGTGGGCATATTTTTAAAGACTTTATTTATTCATTTGACAGAGAGAGAGATCACAAGTAGGCAGAGAGGCTGGCAGAGAGAGAGGGGGGAGGCAGACCCCCCGCAGAGCAGAGACCCTACTCGGGGCTCGATCCCAGGACCCTGAGATCATGACCTGAGCTGAAGGCAGTGGCTTAACCCATTGAGCCACCCAGGTGCCCCAACATCTGTGCATTTCTAATAGCGAAATTAAATAGTTCTTTACTTCTCCAGACTTAGCAAGATACAGGGATGGGTATTGAAGCTAGGGTTTACTGTCTCCTGTGGATAGATACTCTTTCTTAAAATAATGAAAATATGACTTAAAATCCTTAAAACACAAAATTTGACACTTCCTTTTTTTGTCTTACTAATCTACTGAGGACTCAACTCAAAACTGTTCCCGAATGTGTCATCTCTGACTCCTTCAGCTCACAGTGGTTTCTCCTTATTCTGCATTGGGCAGATCCCTGGGCAGCTTGTACATTGCCTATCTCCAGGGGAGCTGATGACATCATATATTTTGTATATCATTCTTGTATATGTGTGTAATACAGATCAGATAGAAGTAAGATGTTCCATGTAAGATGAACGATTTTCTAATTTGCATCGAGGCAGGATATGGTCTTGTGGTGGTGTTGCCTTATTCTGGCCTTTTATGTTACAGTGTGGTTAACAGGATGCTGTAAAGCTTTGTTTATTTTGAATCAGTACATTTGCATGCTTTTCTTCCCAGTAAAAGTATTAGTTTCTCATATTAGAAGCTTACATTTCACATCTGTTTTTATTTCTAGCCCAAATAAAAGGTGAGGATATAGTGTGTTCTCAATAAAACATTGTTAAACCAAGTCATGGGCACACGGAATATTAATGGTAGAAAAGACATCTGTAATTTCAAGGGATCTGGTTGAGGACCTTGTCATTGAGATCAAGCAGAGTGAGAGATTTTTAGGACAGCATTTTTTACCTTACCACAGTTTGATTTATACTTACAGAACATTGTAGATTTAATTTTTGGACTTTGCTATTTTTCCCCGAGAATTTAATAATAAGAATAATGTTTTTCACATTTTGGCCATTCAGAAGGCTGATACATCATTTAGGGAATGCTTTTAGCTCTATATAGCAGAGAACTCATTGCAGTAGTTTAGTAAATTAGGGATCCATTTTTCTGATGTCATAAGGACTGGGGGGTAGGTAGTTCATGGCTGGCCAGCTGTTTAAGGAATGAGGCTCCTTTCTTATTCCTGATCTGTCATCTTTAGCATATGGCTATTGTTCCCATGGATACAATATGGCAGTTGCTGCAACAGGTATCATGCTACAATCTATACAGGAAAATGGGAAAGGGAAGAACACGATGAGTTGGTTCTTTTTGAAAGAATAATTCCAGAATCTCCTTTCAAAATCTTTCACTTGAACTTCTTTGGCAGGGACTATGTCATATGGCCAACCCTCTTGAGATAGAGTCTGGAAAGGTTTTTAATTAAGTATATAGAAGTTTTTCTGGAAGTAAGAAAGGGAAAATATATTTTCTGCTACACCTGATATTACAGTTTTTAAGAGCATTTTTATGTTGTCATTTGGGTTTATTTTTCCAAGCTTGCTTGCTTATTTATTTATCAATTTATTTATTTTAAAAGATTTTATTTATTTGACACAGAGATAGACAACCAGAGAGGGAACACAAGCAGGGGGAGTGGGAGAGGGAGAAGCAGGCCTCCCGTGGAGCAAGGAGCCTGATGCCGGGCTAAATCCTAGTTGAGTCAGACACCTGTCTACAGGGGATTCAAATGACTGGGCAGTGACAGTGAGGGGACAAGAGAAAAAAAGTGAGCCAAGGCATGGATTGAGTTTGAGGATACTACGAATATAGTATATATACTATCGTAATGTATGTAGTCCCTTGGCAGGCCAGCTTAAAGAACTCTCAGGAAATATTGTGTGTGTCTGTTTGTAACATACTTTTAACTGCTTACTTTATTGATGGGAATATCTAAATCTGATCTCAGTTTCCCATGTCCTGCTTACTTCGCACCTTTAGCCAAGGAATAAAGGTAGGTAGGTATTAAGGTAGGTATAAAGCCTACACAGTGGACCAGTGGAGATCAAGACAGAGCAAGACTGGTTCCACTGCTTATAAGACATGTAGAATTTCCTTCTACTATATACAAATTTCAATCATTTTAGTTTTACATAGACAAATATGATTTGTCTTCTTATTTCATTTTATTGGTAACTTTTTGTTTTGGAAAATTTCAAACTCAAAAGCAGAGGGCTAGCACAATAAACCCCAGTGTCCTTCACTCAGTATCAATAACTATTAACACATATCCAGTCTTGTTTCATGTACAGCGATACACATTCTTTTTGCAAGATTATTTTGAAGGAAATTTATGAAATCTTATAATTTTTATAAATGTTTTAGTATGTATCTTTAACATTTGAGAATTTTAAACTATGCTGTATTTAGATTTCCCCACTGTCCAAATTTTGTTTAGATTTTTAAATGAGGATCTAAATAAGAAAAAATACATTGGGGGACGCCTGGATGGTTCAGTCGGTTAAGCCTCTGCCTTCAGCTCAGGTCATGATCCCAGGGTCCTGGAATCGAGTCCTGCATTGCTCAGCAGGAAGCCTGCTTCTCCTCTGCCTGCTGCTCCCCTTGCTTGTGCACATTTGCTCTCTCTCTGACAAATAAATAAATAAGATCTTTTTTAAAAAAAGAAAAATACACTGTAATTCATTGCAATGTTCCTTAAATCTCTTAGTCTACAGGGTCCCCTCTCTATTTCTTCTTGCGGTTGATTTGCTGCAAGTCCAGACTAAATAGCATGCCCCTTATTCTGCTTTTTGGTGTCCACATCTCCATGGTATCATTGAATTTGCTTCTCTGGGGCTTGTTTATTCTACAAGCTGATTGTTAGATCAGAGCTCATGACCAGATTCAAGTTCAAGTGTAATAATTTTTGTTTTGAAGGAATTGAAATCATTCTTTAAGAATAAATGTAACTGTTATTTTCCTTGTGAAATGTTCCTTGCAGATAACACTTTCTTAACTCAATGTTAAAGAAAAATACTTTGAATCAAAGGATTATCATCTCAAATCTCAAGCAGTTTGACATTTGAAACCCACACTTGTTTTTTTTTTTTTTTTCTGCCAGGTTTAATTTTCTTAGTGTCATACTCAACAGATATTTTCTAAATAAAACAAACATGATTATGATTAAATTTTCTTTTTCTCGTTCCTCAATTTAAGGCTTCTTGATTTATTATGGCTGCTAATTATCAGGTAATTCTGCTTTTGTCTATATGATTATATTACTTAGCTATATATTTTTTATATTAACTAAGTTAGCCCATATTTATGTATAATTAATTCAGATTGAATTGAAAGGTTACTCTCAGCAATGTAAAAATATTTCCTGTATTAGATATGTTGACACATCATTAAATTTTCTTTAAACCAATTATACGAATGTGACTCTTTACTAACAATAAGTAAGGGCTCATCTCACCTTCTTTAATCAGAATCACTTGTAAGTATCAAACTGTATGCAAAGTTACCTTGAAATTGGGTCAGTATCTTAAACCTTCCTTCCTGACTAGTCAGAACTTTTCTGTGCTGAGCTATTTTTTTTTCCTCACCTAGTGAAAAGGGCTATGTGATCATGATTTAGGATTACAATACTACAAGTGATCAATTTATGAATTCTCAATTTATCCAACTTGCATATATTTAGTCATCTTAAAATGACATGTATTTGTAATTTTTTATTCTAGTTATAATTTAAGCCATTTATGGTAATTGTCTGAAAACTTTCTTTAAACCATGGAATCTATTTTATTTTGTTTTAGGTAAATATTTTGTAAGAAGTCTCTCCAAAAAAATAAATACAGGACACCAGGTCAATTTGAAGTGGAGGCAAGGGGCCCCTTGCACAGCACCCCTTGTTCCTCTGTAAGTACCCTAAGCATCTTACATATTTCCTAACGCTCACTGAGCACCACTGGAAAATAATGTCTTAAGGTGTCCCAGGCTCCATATTTTTCCGTTATTTATGGAAGGTCTCTGTGTTGAATATGAGAATGAGTTAATAGCACAGCTGAGGTGATGGGTCTGCCAATGAGACAATAAAGTGTTTAGGGCTTTTTGTTCTGTGTTCCTCTCTGACTTGCTCTTCCTAAATGGTTCTTTCATAGGAGTAAGTTAACCTCACAGTGATAACTGGTTTCTAACCTCAGTTCCAGAGTTAATAAAAAATGTCAATTTGACCTTATAAATCTTCTGAAATACTTTATGGGAATTTTAAAATTAGCTGTGATTCAGAAATTCTTGTTTAACAAAATGTTTTGCATGCTGTTTAATGAATCCATCTTGTAACACTCTAGAGAAAAATCCCTATAACCTGGTTGTCACTGTGCTCTGTGAATTCAAAAACTCATCAGTCGTCTTTTGGTCAGCAGGCCTAAATTAAATTAAGTGAGCTTTCTAATTAAGACAGGAATGCAGAGCACTTCATGTAATCGATGAATTGTAACTGAAAAAGATAATTAAACTTGGAATTCATCATCTAAAATTGAACTGGTACACTTTGATTCCCCAAGATTTGAATTTAGCATATTTTAGATTCAACACATTTTCAGCATTGTCCACCTCCCTCCTCATTTTATATTTCTTATTTGTCTCTCAGATTCTCCTCTTTAAATTATCCAGGATGCCAATTTCTAATAAACTTTACTTTTGGGGCACCTTGGTGGCTCAGTGGGTTAAGCCTCTGCCTTCAGCTTAGGTCATGATCCCAGGGTCCTGGAATCGAGCCCCACATCAGGCTCTCTGCTCAGCGGGGAGCCTGCTCCCCCCCCACCCCCCGCCTGCTTGTGATCTCTGTCAAATAAATAAAAAACAAACAAACAAACAAAACCTTTACTTTTAGTTAAGTATTTATAATTAGGATCCCTTTCAGCACCTTAAAGGCAATCAGACCAAATTTTAGTTCTTGTGAGGATGTGTCAACTAGCCTGATGTACAAATCTAAGCCTTCCTTATCATGGCCTTACCCTTTGATTTCAGCTGATATTCTTAGTGGTCTAGAGGTGATATTCAAATGGCTAAATGGCGATTGGAGATTAAGAGTGCTCTTGTGATGAACACAGGGTGAGGTATGGAAGTGTTAAATTACTATATTATATATCTGAAATGAATCTAACACTGTAAGCTAACTAACTGTAATTAAAATTTAAAAAAATTTTAAAAGCCCACAAAAGGACTTATTAAACAAAAACAAAATGTTTAACCATTGGTATGGCACAAGCACTGATCAGTCAGAACAGACACTAATCATAACATATGGTTAGATCATTTTTAGAGATCAGAAGATCTCTTCTTCTGATCTGGGGTGGCCCAGGTAGCAGCATAGTCATTGGTCACATTAGACATAGAAAGAGTATTTCAGTATTTTAACAGCTAGTATAGTGGAAGCAACTGTTAGCTTCCTTAGGGATTGTTTCAGTTGAAAAGAGCCATCCCATACTAGGATTGCACACACTCAATGACTGATGGATGATGGAGCTTAAATGTCTGACCTTTTTGCTCCTATTTGAGATTTCTCTGTGTGGGGCTTCTAGTTTCTAGAGACCCCATGGGACTGGCTAAAGTTGATATTTTGCCTAAATTGCAGCTTTGTTTCTTCTTCTGACTAATCCTTCTTCCTCTTCCTTTCTTCCTTAAGTGTAATCTCAAGGGCTTTCCCTAGTGAATGACCCACCTGGTAAAACACTATCTCAGATGGTCCAGTTCAAGATAGGGTTGTAGGAGGACCCTGAACTCTCTTCCTTCACAGAGCAACCAAATTACACCTATTCATAGAACGATTCCTCCTGAAGAAGAACTGAGGCCTGACTGAACAGCTACAGAACAGCCCTAGAGAGAATAGCAAGAGAACAGCAGGAAAGATGTATGGAGACATGGTAACCAAGGGGACCCCCCCCCACCCCCCGCCACACACACACACTGGAAAGGGCAGTGGGGAGGGATAATACTGAGGGAGGAGGAACAGAGTCCTGTCCTTGAACACATAAAGAAAACACTGCAGTTTAAAAGAGCAGCTAACATATAAAAAAGACAACACTAGAACTCTGCCAAGTGGGGCAGCTCTCCTGGTCAGAGGTACTGGAGATCCACAGGGTTTACATTCCCACCCCACCTTACATGCCTAGATGGGAGCAAGGTCTAGAAACTATAATTGGCAGATCCATTTGTCTCAGTGAACTTGTGACTTCAGTGAGCCCAGTATCCACCATCGATACCACCCCTAGTCACATGCAGACACAGAAAAAAGCCATGGTGTAAAAAGACTGAGGAACTGTAGAAGCCCTCTCTATTCCTCCATGTCAAAAGCTCAGACTGGAGCAGATTCTGGCTGCCATTAAGGATCAGGATCAGACTCTATAATTAGTAGATCCTGATGCTGGTGGGTCAGATCATCACAGGAAGCTGGTGACCTCAGCAAGCTCATGATCTTCAAGCTCACACCAGCCCCAGTAGTTCTGGGACACAGAAAAAAAGCTGCAGTTTAAAAGGGCCAAGGAACGGTGGTAAGGCTCCCAACCTCCGCCTTAAAAGCCCAGACCAGATCAGGGCCTGGATGCCATAATGTTGAGGTTCAGACACTGTAATTAGAGGGCCCAACACCATATCTAGGCACCATAACTAGTGGATTTGGTAGTCACAGGGAAGTTGCAACCTCAGCGAACCCAGAGTCCTCATGCCCACATCAGCCCCAGTCACATTGGGGCACAGAAAAAAAGCCATGGTTTCAAAGGGTAGAAAGACTGTGGGAACATTCCCTCCCCCTCCACCCTAAAAGGCCAGGCTGGAGAAGAATCTGGCTCACAATGAACTTGTGACTTCAACCAGCTAAGGGTCCGCAAGACCACACCAGCCTCCCTATGGTGCTGGGTCCCAGAAAATGAGCCATGGTTATGTGTGTGTGTGTGTGTGTGTGTGTGTGTAACTATTTAAAATGTTGTCTTCTCTTATTTTGTTTTTCTTTTTCTTTTGGTTTTGTTCTTTTTCTCTATTTTTTTTTCATTCCTTCTCTTATTTTAATATTTTATTTTTTATTTTATTATTATTTTTCTTTATTCTTTCTATAAATGAGTTACCAGTATGTACAGCCACAGCTCCAGCCAGTCAGGAAAAGTCGCCACGCGCACATAGTCTCCGTAAATGACACCATACACAAGACTACTTCTTCAACTTTAGGAGAAGTAATTGTTTCATCTAATACACAGAAACAAACACAGAAAGTCAAGCAAAATGAGGAGATAGAGGAATATGCTCCAAAGGAAGAACTGGAGAAAACCTCAGAAAAAGAACTAAATGAAATAGAGAGAAGCAAAATGCCTAATAAAAAGTTTAAAGTAATGATTGTAAAGACGCTCACTGGGCTCGAGAAAAAAAATGGAAGATCTCAGAGGCCTTCAATAAACAGAAAATATTAAACAGAACCAACCAGAGTTGAAAAAAATATAATAACTGAAATAAAAAATAACTACAAGACATCAACAATACATTTGTTGATTTGGATGCAGAAGAATGTATCAGTGATCTGGAAGATAGGGAAATGAAAAGAGACAAACTGAACAGCAAAGAAAGAGAAGAATTAAAAAAATAAGGATAGATTAAGAGATCTCTTGAATAATCAAGCAAACAAACATTTGCTTTATGGGGTCTCAGAAAATGGAGGGAGAGGAAAAAAGAATAGAAAACTTATTTGATGAGGGATGCCTGGGTGGCTCAGTCAGTTAAGCATCTGCATTCAGCTCAAGTCATGATCCCAGGGTCCTGGGATCAAGTCCCACATCAGGATCCTTGTTCAACTGGGAGCCTGCCTCTCCTTTTGCCTGCTGCTCCCCCTGCTTGTGCATGCTCTCTCTCTCTCTGACAAATGAATAAATAAAAATGTTTTTTAAAAAAGAAAACTTATTTGGTGAAATAATAAATGAAAACTTCCCTAACCCAGTGGGGGGAAATTAATATCTAATTCCAGACAAGACAAACCCAAGAGGTCCACAACATGACATATAATAATTAAAATATCAAAGGGTAAGATAGAATCTTTTTTTTCTTTAAGCTTTTTTATTTAAACATATAATGTAACCCTACCACCCTCTCCCAACCCCCCTCTCCCTCCACCCCCCTCAGTTGGTTTTATGACATTAAGAGTCTCTTTTGGTTTGTCTCCCTCCCGATCCCATCTTGTTTCATTTTCTCTTTTCCTACCACCTTAACCCCCACCCCCGTTGCATCTCCACTTCCTCATATCAGGGAGATCATGTGATAGTTGTCTTTCTCCAGTTGACTTATTTCGCTAAGCATAATACGCTCTAGTTCCATCCATGTCATCGCAAATGGTAAGATTTCATTTCTTTTGATGGCTGCATAGTATTCCATTGTATATATATACCACTTCTTCTTTATCCATTCATCTGTTGATGGACATCTAGGTTCTTTCCATAACTTGGCTATTGTGGACAGTGCTGCTATAAACATTGGGGTACACGTGCCCCTTTGGATCACTACGTTTGTATCTTTAGGGTAAATACCCAGTAGTGCGATTGCTGGGTCATAAGGTAGCTCTATTGTCAATTTTTTGAGGAACCTCCACGCTGTTTTCCAGAGTGGTTGCACCAGCTTGCATTCCCACCAACAGTGTAGGAGGGTTCCCCTTTCTCCACATCCTCGCCAGCATCTGTCATTTCCTGACTTGTTAATTTTAGCCATTCTGACTGGTGTGAGGTGGTATCTCATTGTGGTTTTGATTTGTATTTCCCTGATGCCCAGTGATGTGGAGCACTTTTTCATGTGTCTGTTGGCCATCTGGATGTCTTCTTTGCAGAAATGTCTGTTCATGTCCTCTGCCCATTTCTTGATTGGATTATTTGTTCTTTGGGTGTTGAGTTTGCTAAGCTCTTTATAGAGTTTGGATACTAGCCCTTTATCTGATATGTCATTTGCAAATATCTTCTCCCACTCTGTCAGTTGTCTTTTGGTTTTGTTGACTGTTTCCTTTGCTGTGGAAAAGCTTTTGATCTTGATGAAGTCCCAATAGTTCATTTTTTCCCTTGCTTCCCTTGCCTTTGGCGTTGCTCCTAGGAAGAAGTTGCTGCGGCTGAGGTCGAAGAGGTTGCTGCCTGTGTTCTCCTCAAGGATTTTGATGGATTCCTTTCTCACGTTGAGGTCCTTCATCCATTTTGAGTCTATTTTCGTGTGTGGTGTAAGGAAATGGTCCAATTTCATTTTTCTGCATGCGGCTGTCCAATTTTCCCAACACCATTTGTTGAAGAGGCTGTCTTTTTTCCATTGGACATTCTTTCCTGCTTTGTCGAAGATTAGTTGACCATAGAGTTGAGGGTCTATTTCTGGGCTCTCTATTCTGTCCCATTGATCTATGCATCTGTTTTTGTGCCAGTACCATACTGTCTTGATGATGACAGCTTTGTAATAGAGCTTGAAGTCTGGAATGGTGATGCCACCAACTTTGGCTTTCTTTTTCAATATTCCTTTGGCTATTCGAGATCTTTTCTGGTTCCATATAAATTTTAGGATTATTTGTTCCATTTCTTTGAAAAGATTGGATGGGATTTTGATAGGCATTGCATTAAATGTGTAGATAGCTTTAGGTAACATAGACATTTTCACAATATGTATTCTTCCAATCCATAAGCATGGAACATTTTTCCATTTTTTGTGTCTTCCTCAATTTCTTTCATGAGTACTTTATAGTTTTCTGAGTATAGATTCTTTGCCTCTTTGGTTAGGTTTATTGCTATGTATCTTATGGTTTTGGGCGCAATTGTAAATGGGATTGACTCTTTAATTTCTCTTTCTTCTGTCTTGTTGTTGGTGTAAAGAAATGCAACTGATTTCAGTGCATTGGTTTTCTATCCTGACACTTTACTGAATTCCTGTATGAGTTCTAGCAGTTTTAGAGTGGAGTCTTTTGGGTTTTCCGCATAAAGTATCATATTATCTGCAAAGAGTGAGAGTTTGACTTCTTCTTTGCCCATTTGGATGCCTTTAATTTCTTTTTGTTGTCTTATTGCCGAGGCTAGGACTTCTAGTACTATGTTGAATAGCAGTGCTGATAGTGGACATTCCTGCTGTGTTCCTGACCTTAGAGGAAAATATCTCAGTTTTTCCCCATTGAGAATGATATTCGTTGTGGGTTTTTCATAGATGGCTTTGATGGTATTGAGGTATGTACCCTCTAGCCCTACACTTTGAAGAGTTTTGATCAGGAAGTGATGCTGTACTTTGTCAAATGCTTTTTCAGCATCTATTGAGAGGATCATATGGTTCTTGTTCTTTCTTTTGTTAATGTATTGTATCACATTGATTGATTTGCGGATGTTGAAGCAACCTTGCTTCCCTGGAATAAATCCCACTTGGTCATGGTGAATAATCCTTTTAATGTACTGTTGGATTCTATTGACTAGTATTTTGGTGAGAATTTTCGCATCTGTGTTCATCAAAGATATTGGTCTGTAATTCTCTTTTTTGATGGGATCCTTGTCTGGTTTGGGGATCAAGGTGATGCTGGCCTCATAAAATGAGTTTGGAAGTTTTCCCTCCATTTCTATTTTTTGGAATAGTTTCAGGAGAATAGGAAATAATTCTTCTTTAAATGTTTGGTAGAATTCCCCTGGGAAGCCATCTGGCCCTGGGCTTTTGTTTGTTTGGAGATTTGTGATGACTGTTTCAATCTCCTAACTGATTATGGGCCTATTCAGGTTTTCTATTTCTTCCTGGTTCAGTTTTGGCAGTTTATATGTCTCTGGGAAAGCATCCATTTCTTCCAGATTGTCGAATTTGTTGGCATAGAGTTGCTCATAATATGTTCTTATGATTGTTTGTATTTCTTTGGTGTTGGTTGTGATCTCTCCTCTTTCATTCATGATTTTATTTATTTGGGTCCTTTCTCTTTTCTTTTGGATAAGTCTGGCGAAGGGTTTATCGATCTTATTAAGTTTTTCAAAGAACCAGCTCCTAGTTTCATTGATTTGTTCTATTGTTTTTTTGGTTTCTATTTCATTGATTTCTGCTTTGATCTTTATTATTTCTCTTCTCCTGCTGGGTTTAGGCTTTCTTTGTTGTTCTTTCTCAAGCTCCTTTACGTGTAGGGTTAGGTGGTGTATTTGAGACCTTTCCTGTTTCTTGAGAAAGGTTTGTATCGCTATATATTTTCCTCTCAGGACTGCCTTTGCTGTGTCCCACAGATTTTGGACCATTGTGTTTTCATTATCATTTGTTTCCATGGTTTTTTTCAATTCTTCTTTAATTTCCTGGTTGACCCATTCTTTCTTTAGAAGGATGCTGTTGAGTCTCGATGTATTTGTGCTCTTTCCAAATTTCCTTTGAATGTGGAAGTGTCTTCGGATGTAAAATGAGTTTCTTGTAGGCAGCATATGGATGGGTTTTGATTTTTTTATCCATTCTGAAACCCTGAGTCTTTTGATTGGGGCATTTAGCCCATTTACATTCAGGGTAACTATTGAGAGATATGAATTTAGTGCCATTGTATTGCCTATTGTACTAAAACCAAACAAAGACACCACACTCACACAAAAATTACAGGCCAATATCTCTGATGAATATATATATGCAAAAATCCTCAACAAAATATTAGCAAACTGCATACAACTATACATTGAAAAGATCATTCACCACAATCAGGTGGGATTTATTCCTTTGATGCAAGGATGGTTCAATAGTCACAAATCAATACATGTCATACACCACATCAATAAAACAAAGCATAAAAAAATCATATCTCAGTATATAGAGGAAAAAATGTCTGATAAGATTTAACATCCATACATGACAAAAATTCTCAACAAAATGAGGTTATAGGGAATATACTTCAACATAATAAAAGTCATATATGAAAAACCCATAGCTTACATCATCCTCAATGGTGAAAACTGAGAACTTTCCTTCTAAGGTCAGGAATGAGGCAAGGATGTCAACTTTTGCCATTTTTATTTAATTTAATCCTAGAAGCCCTAGCCACAGCAATTAGTCAAGAAAAAGAAATAGAAGGCATCCATATTGGTAAAGAAGAAAAACTGTCATTATTTGCAGGCAACATGATACTATCTATAGAACATACTAAAGACTCTGCCAAAAAGCTATGAGAAATAATGAATTCAGTAAAGCAGCAGAATATAAAATTAATACCCAGAAATCAGCAGCATTTCTATATACTAACAGCAAATTTGCAGAAAGAGAAATTAAAAAAAAGACACTGGCACCTGGGTGGCTCAGTCAGTTAAGCGTCTGTCTTTGGCTCAGGTTATGATCCTAGGGTCCTGGGATGGAGTCCCACATCAGCCTCCCTGCACAGCAGGGAGTCTACTTCTCCCTTTGCCCCTCCCCCCACTCATGCATGAGTGTTCTCTCCTTCTCTCTCTCTCCTTTGCAAAAATAAATCAATAAAATCTAAAACCTCCCCTACCATTTACAATGCCACCAAAAAAGAATAAAATTCCTAAGAATAAACTAAACAAAAGAGGTGAAAAATCTATACTCTGAAAATTATAAAACACTGATGAAAGAAATTGAAGATTAAACAAAAAAATGAAAAGGTATCCCATGCTCATGGATTGGAAGAATTAAGGTCAAAATGTCCATATTACCCGAAGCAACCTACAGATTGAATGCACCTCCTATCAAAATACCAATAACATTTTCCATGAAACTAGAACAAATAATACTAAAATTTGTATGGAACCACAGAAGTCCATAAACAGCCAAAGCATCCCTGAGAAAGAAGAACAAAGCTGAAGTTATCACAATTCCCAAATTCCAAATTTCTAGATAATACTACAAAGCTGTAAGAATCAAAACAGTATGGTACTAGCAGAAAAACAGACACAATGATCAATGGAACAGAATAAACACCCCAGGAATAAACTGACATTTATATGGCCAAATAAACTATGACAAAGGAGGGAAGAATATACAGTGGGGAAAAGATAGTATTTCCACTAAATGGTATTGGGAAAACTGGACAGCTACATGTAAAAGAATGAAATTGGATCACTTTCTCATACCATTCACAAAAATAAACTCAAAATGGATTAAAAACAAAACCACGAAACTTGAAACCATAAAAGTCCTGGAAGAGGGACTGTGGGTGGTTCAGTTGGTTAAACGACTGCCTTCGGCTCAGGTCATAATCCTCGAGTCCCGGAATTGAGTCCCACACTTGTCCCCCTGCTTGGTGGGGAGTCTGCTTCTCCCTCTGAACCTCCTCCCTCTCATGCTCTCTCAAGTAAATAAATAAAATCTTTTTAAAAAATCCTGGAAGAAAGCATAGGCAATAATTTCTTTGACATCAGCTGTAGCAACATTGTTCTAGATATGTCTCCTGAGGTAAGGGAAATAAAAGCAAAAATAAACAACTGGGACTACATCAAAATAAGTTTTTGCATAACGAAGAAAACCAACAAAACTAAAAAACAATTTATGGAATGGGAGAAAATATTTGTAAATGATATATCTAATAAAGGGTTAATATCCAAACTATATAAAGAACTTATACAACCCAACACCCCAAACCAAACAACCCAATTAAAATATAGGCAGAGGACCTGAGCAGACATTTCTCCAAAGAAAACAACCAGATAGCCAACAAACATATAAAAAAGATGTTCAACATCATCAACAGAGAAATGCAAATCAAAACCACAATGAGATATCACCTCATACCTGTTAGAATCGCTCAAATCAAGAAGACAACGAACAAGTATTGACAAGGATGTGGAGAAAAGGGAACCTTCATCCACTGTTGGTAGGAATGCCAACTGGTACAGCCACTGTGGAAAATAGTATGGAAGTTCCTCAAAAAATTAAAATAGAAATACCATATGATCTAATAATTTCACTACTGGGTATTTGCCAGGGAAAATGAAAACACTAACTCAAAATGATATATGCACCCCTATGTTTATTGCAGCATTGTTTACAAGAGCCAAGACATGGAAGTACCTAAGTGTTCATGAATAGGTGAATGGATAAGGAAAATGGTACACACACACACACACACACACACAGAGGAATATTACATAGCTACCAAAAGGGATGAGATTATGCCATTTGAGACATGTATAGACCTAGAGGGTATTACCAAGTGAAATCAAGCAAGCTGAGAAAGACAAATACCATATGATCCACTCATAAGTGGAATCTAAAAAAATAAACAAACAAAAATCAGAATTAAATCTATAAATATAGAGAAAAAAGTGTTGAGTGTCAGAGGTGAAAGGAGTGAAGATTTGGGCAAAAATCGGTGAAGGGGAGTAGAAGATATTGGCCTCCGGTAATGGAATGACTGAGTCATGGGAATGAAAGCAAAGCATAGGGAATACAATGGTATTGTAAGAGATACAATGGGATAGATGGTAGCAATACTCATGGTGAATATAGCATATTATATAAACTTGTGAAATCACTAAGTTATACACTCAAAACTAATGTAACATTGCGTGTCAACTATACTGAAATAAAAGGAAAGAAAACAAAAAAAAGAAAAACACCATCTCAGAATCTGTTTCTCAAAACACTTGATTTGAGACAACTGGCATGATAAGCCATGTCTAGATAATATTTGGGCTATAATCTTGTATATATTTTTTAAAGTAATGAGTAATGTGAAAAGTAGATGCTCAATGAATATTTGTTGAGTGAATCCTCTTGGAGCATCAAAGGGTTATCCTAAGCAGGAATCTTCTCTGGAGACTCTGGCCTGGGTACGATGTCATCAAGGAAGATTGTGATCAATCAGGTAAAAGCAGAGAATCACCGACTACTGGGAGACGTGGGATGAGATGCAAGAGGGAGAAAAGGGGGTGGAAACAGAAATCACTATTTATAAATTTGAGGAAGGCCAGCCTAGGATGTGAATATACAGTGAGCATCTTATTAGAGAATCCCAAGAAGAAGGAATATAGGATGCAAGGCTGGAAGGATAGAAAAAATGAGGGTCACCTTCATAGGCATGTGACCCATGCTGTCACAGAGGCCCCTGACTCAAAAGGGTCTCATGCTGAGAAGAGATCCATGGTCAGAAGGGCCCAGTGCTTCATTTAGTGTTCATCTCACCTTAAAATTCTTAATACTTTTTTTTTTTTTTAACAAGAGGTCCTACGTTTTATTTTGTACTAGGCCCTAAAAAGTACATGGGGTCTTGGGTGTAGCCTCTGCTCTGCTCTGTAGGAATGAATGGGACACTGTCCCTATGGACAATGACTGCGAGTCAACCCCACATATACTCAGACAGGTACAGTAATTAAATGCCCCTCTAAGACCTGGAGCATCTCCTGTCAGAGGCTCGGTGTTCTAATTTAGGCCATAGTTTTTCATTAGAAAACTAAGATGGCAAATTGCAGAAAGCCTTGCTTTATTTCATTTTAAGGTGCTAAAGAAAACAAGAGAAGCTTTAATCCTTGTTGTGAAAACACGAGACGGAATCTCTGCTTCTCTTCTTTAAGCAGAAAATAGCACCTTCTTCTGGGATAAGGCCAAACACACGGCTTTTCACAAGTAAAGCCGCACTGCGTGATGCTTATACTATTTCTACTTTCCTTTCTCAAAGGGGTGAAAACACCCTATTGCCACCTTTTGGTTGCACTAGGCTTTGGGGACACGGTGCACTCGATTTGGGGACACGGTGCTATGAGGGACACTCCTGTTTCTCCGGATAACCCTCGCTCGCTTAGGTTGCTTGGGCGGGGCTACACCTACAGTGTGGGTTTATGGTCATAAAGCCTACTCTTCATGACTGTCTAGCACGTCAGGTTTACCAAATGTTTCCACACTATCTCATAAATGCTTGTTGAATTGAATTGGAACATGTTCATAAACATTTTAGAGTCTGAACTTTCAGCAGAAATTCAGCTAAGTTCTGTTCAAATTACAGCCAAAGTCTATAAAGCAGCAAAATTTTCAGACTCTGGGATCATTTATGATTTGCTATCAGCCTATAGTGTTTGATGATTTAAAGCCCATCTGTCTCCTTTTCCTCAGGGCCTTTGAACTTTTAACAAATGCCTGGAGTTTCTGCACAATTACTTTCTACTTCAGTATGGAAATGTCACTGTTTAGTGTAGGCTCAGTACAGAGGGAGAGACTCCACTTCCCATCGGGTCAAGTGCCCCGACATCTTCATCTGGATTTTTTCCCCGCCCCGTTGGAGTGATTAGAGAAAATGTTCTCTTTCCATTTGCCAAGGTGCTGTCTTCTTGGAGACTGCCCGATTGTATGATAATCAAGGTAAGGGGAGAAAGTCTGCACTAATTTTTTCAAGAACATGAATGACATTTGTCATTACAGAAATTTAGGTTCCTAACCACTTCTGTTTTGTCACTGCCTGATTTGAATAGCTTTTTGCTCAAATAAACTTAGTGTTTAAAATGTCTCAGTTCATCTTCTACTAGTTCTGGTGTCAGAAGAAGAAACGAAAAGTGAGCTCCAGAGTCCCCCTGACCCAGCAGCAACAAGCAACCAGGAAAGTGCCTGCTGAGCTCCCCCCAACCCCGAGCTTGCCGTTTTCTTGCGAGGATGGGTCAGTCCCTCTCAGACCCCACCTTATGGCTCTTGCATTATGAGCTTTCAGACTTTATTTGAATATTTCCTTTTCCAGACTGGATCCAGAAACTGGCTGGTGTTGAATAGGGTTAGACTTGGAAATGAACTAGGTCTACCGGGTCTGATTTCAGCTGCACTGCTTTCATCCAGTGTGAAGTCTCCAGTGAACAGAATGTTGTTTTAAGGCTGAACAAGCAGGTTAAACTTACCAAAGAAAAATTTGACTTACGTGGTCACAGTGGAACAGTTTCAACCTAGATAAGCTTATCCATTTATGAGGTGTCCTAGAGAAAAGGGGTCTCAGCCAAGTCCTGACCATTCAGGGTGGAGGGAAAGTTATTTTCTTCCTCTGTATTTTCTGGTGACAAGGATGGGATCACTCACTCCAGAGCTTGGAGAGAGGGATCCTGGGAAAACTGGAAGAAGCTGGCAAAAGGTGAGAATTCTTACCAAAGTTAGTTCTCCCATATCCCTATCTGTGGTGCCTAGTAGAGCAGAAATAAAGGTCAGAAAAAGAAAATGATTTACTCATGTTCAAGCATCTGGGGGTCTAAAAATTGTTGATCTTTTGATGGTTTTGTTTCTAGTCCTTTTCCTCAGTACAGTTTTTCCTTTGTATTGCATGTTGTGATTATGCTTTCTCTGTATGATTTAGTGTGCTGTTTTCTTTTAATTTTTCAAAATGAAAGCAAAAATATTTTAATAATACATATTATTTATAAACACATTTTTATATGACTGAATAAGATCCATTAAGTTAATATACCAATGTTATTATCCATATTTTCATGGTTGGGCACTTAAATTATTCTAAATTGTTACAATTATAAATAATTATGCAATAATATACTTTTTTATATACAACTTTTTTTTTGTTCACCCCCATACTTATCAAGTAACTAGTTAAGGGTAGATTTCCCCAAATAGGAGTTACTGTGGCAGAGAAAATTAGCACTTCATATTCTTTACATTCATAGTTATGTTGCCATATTCCTGATATTATATTCTCAACTATAAAATATGAAACCATATCCTTCATATCACACTTTCAATTTTGAATATGCTTTTTAAATTTTTGCTCCAAACCCCACCAAAAGTTGCATTATTTTAAGATTTGCAGTATATGCAACTTTCACCATATTATACAACTCAGTGTTTTTGGGTTTGAAAACTTCCATCCATCTCTCTGAAGTAAAAAGAATGTAAGAGAAGGCAGTGAAGAGTGGGCAAAAGCACTGTCAGTGGTCCTCTATACCTTTTAGGTTGGTACAAAGTGACTTCCTCCTTGCTGTGTTCCAGAAAATATCCCAGAACCTGGTAGTTACAGCAGCTTGTCGACAAAATGTCTGCCATCAATTCCTTCCTTCCCTGTATGTGCTAACCATTCTCCCATTAACAGATGGGACTTCTTCCTCAGTCATCTTCAGTATGGCTGGTCTGTGACTGCTTTGAAAAATATAGCAAAAGTGATGTCAAACCAGTTCCTAGCCTAGCCTCTAAGAGAAGTGGGAGCTCTGCCGGGCTCTCTTGGAATGCACACTATAGTAGAAGGCAGATGTCATGTGAAGAGTGGGAGTGCCCTGACTAACCTGCATACTGTGGAGAAGCTCCTACATGATAGGTAGGAATGGCTACATGACGAGAAAGTTGCTGACCTGTTGCCAACTCTTCCAGGCCAGGTATTAGATATGTGAGTGAGGAATTTTGAATAACTCCAGCCACAGCTACCATCTGAATTTCTCTGGATGGCAGATGCCAAGCGACAATCTTTCCAAAGATATCCATCAACCTTCATAACCATGAGACATAAGAGCAAAATTATTGTCATTTTAAGCCCCTAGGTTTTGGGACCATTTGTTTGCATTCACAGCTAAGTGGAACAGAAATCAAGGCAAAGTAATTAAAATGCCCTCAAAGTATTTAAAGTGCCTTCACTCCTAGTAATTTCATGTTGTTTCTACCTCTGCTTTGGAATTTGACCATAAAAAATTCCCATGCCCGGGGCGCCTGGGTGGCTCAGTGGGTTAAGCCTCTGCCTTCTGCTCAGGTCATGATCTCAGGATCCTGGGATCGAGTCCCGCATCTGGCTCTCTGCATGGAGGGGAGCCTGCTTCCTCCTCTCTCTCTTTCTCTCTGCTTGCCTCTCTGCCTACTTGTGTTCTCTCTCTGTCAAATAAATAAATAAACTCTTTAAAAAAAATTCCCATGCGCCTCCTTCAACCCATCAAACTTGCTCATAGCACTTTGATTGGAGCAGAGAGTTTATATGTCTATAGGTTAAACAGGTTCCTGTCTTGGTGATATTTATATTTTAAAAAAGATCAAAGGCTTTAAAAAATTTAGTTTTAATGATGTGACAAGTGTCATATACCAGTGAAAGAGTAGGTGATAGGATTGGGGGTGCATTAAAGTTCATTTATTTAAATAAATGCTCTACTCCTATTCTGTGTAATTTTGGTGGGACTGGTGATCTTAATATACCATAGGAATGTATATAATATAGGCTTAGTCAATCACTGAACCTTTTCTCTCAGAAAAGCAATTGGTCCAGGTGGTAGGCATGTCACTCAGGCATATCAATCAGAATTCTTTATTTAAATTCATACATGAAGTAAAAAAAAAGAAATTTCTTGGAGTTTCTAAATTATGGTTAGGAAAACCTGGATTATTTTACTGCCATCAATTTTAGCTGCAATGAAAAATGTGTCTCTTTTAGGAAAGAAAATAACCAATTGGAATTGGCATTGATACATATGGATAAATAGTCATATTGACAAAATATGTACACCTGGATTCAGCCATACCTGAAGGTATCACCCCTTGGTTTTCAAACTTCATGAGTTAATATAGCTCTTCCTGCTTTAAGTTAGTTTCAGCAGTTTCTGTCATTTACAACAAAGTTGATTCTTATATACTCATGCACCTAATTACACCAAAGAAACTCACATTAAAAAAAATAATAAAAGACACATGATGGATGATTTTTCAGACTACTCATATTTTGGTAGCAACATTAATTAGATAAGTTTCAGCTTAAGCCAATTTCCTGCCATAACTTCTGTAATTACACACATTTTTCTGCCACCCAAGAAAATAGAATAAAATAATGTGTAAAACTTATATCTGCAATAGGAATAAATTTGCATCTGCAATAACTCAGAAAAGAAGAAAATTATATACAAATTAATGTATTTTATTAATAACTTCTCTAGGACTTACAGATTCATTGATCTTTCTATACCAGTGTGTTGTGACCTAGAGGTTGAGATATTCTACCCATGTTGAAGGGCAGCCCAAGGCCTGGATCTAGTAGCAATATCTGTCCTGGAGTCAGGGAAGACAGATCTGTGGGAATTTTCCCACTTCAAATTGATATGGCCTTGATCTAATGCTGTAGGGACAAGCTACTGTAATGCTGGAAATTAATCTGGTTTCCCCTCAGAAGCTTTCCAATCTGTGTCTGTGAAAGTGTGTGTGTGTGTGTGTGTGTGTGTGTGTGTGTGTGTGTGGTTAATTGAATTTTTAAAAATTAGAGTTTTTTTTAAATGGTTAAATTAATTTACTAGTAATTTTAAAACACATCTTTCTTTTTTTAAAAAATTATTATTATTATTATTATTTTTTAAGATTTTATTTATTCATTTGAGAGAGAGAGATCACAAGTAGGCAGAGAGAGAGAGAGAGCAGAAGCAGGCTCCCCGCTGAGCAGAGAGCCCCACGTGGGGCTCAATCCCAGGACCCTGAGATCATGACCCGAGCCGAAGGCAGAGGCTTAACCCACTGAGCCACCCAGGTGCCCCCAAAATTATTTTTATTAACATATAATGTATTATTTGCCCCAGGGGCACAGGTCTGTGAATCATCAGGCTTACACATTTCACAGCACTCACCATAGCCCATACCCTCCCCAATGTCCATAACCCAATCACACTATCCCTACTCTCCCACCCCTTAGCAACCCTCAGTTTTGTGAGATTAAGAGTCTCTTATGGTTTGTCTCCCTCCCAATCCCATCTTGTTTTATTTTTTCCACCCCTACCCCCCCATTCCCTATCCCTCACAACCCCCTGCCTTGCCTCTCAAATTCCTCATATCAGAGAGATCATATGATAATTGTCTTTCTCTGATTGACTTACTTCACTTAGCATAATACCCTCTAGTTCTATCCATGTTGTTGCAAATGCCAAGATTTCATTTCTTTTGATGGTTGCACAGTATTCCATTATATGTAATGGAATACTATATATAGTACACTATATAGTATATATATTAAATATTATATATATATATTATATACCACCTCTTCTCTTTTTAATTTTATTTAAGCTTTCTTTTTTATTTAAACATATAATGTAACCCTCTCCCTCTCCCAACCCCTCTCCCCCCCACCCCCCTCAGTTTGTTTTATGACATTAAGAATCTCTTTTGGTTTGTCTCCCTCCCGATCCCATCTTGTTTCATTTTCTCTTTTCCTACCACCTTAACCCCCACCCCCGTTGCATCTCCACTTCCTCATGTCAGGGAGATCATGTGATAGTTGTCTTTCTCCAGTTGACTTATTTCGCTAAGCATAATACGCTCTAGTTCCATCCATGTCGTCGCAAATGGTAAGATTTCATTTCTTTTGATGGCTGCATAGTATTCCATTGTATATATATACCACTTCTTCTTTATCCATTCATCTGTTGATGGACATCTAGGTTCTTTCCATAACTTGGCTATTGTGGACAGTGCTGCTATAAACATTCAGGGACACGTGCCCCTTCGGATCACTACGTTTGTATCTTTAGGGTAAATACCCAGTAGTGCAATCGCTGGGTCATAAGGTAGCTCTATTGTCAATTTTTTGAGGAACCTCCATGCTGTTTTCCAGAGTGGTTGCACCAGCTTGCATTCCCACCAACAGTGTAGGAGGGTTCCCCTTTCTCCACATCCTCGCCAGCATCTGTCATTTCCTGACTTGTTCATTTTAGCCATTCTGACTGGTGTGAGGTGGTATCTCATTGTGGTTTTGATTTGTATTTCCCTGATGCCCAGTGATGTGGAGCACTTTTTCATGTGTCTGTTGGCCATCTGGATGTCTTCTTTGAAGAAATGTCTGTTCATGTCCTCTGCCCATTTCTTGATTGGATTATTTGTTCTTTGGGTGTTGAGTTTGCTAAGCTCTTTGTAGATTTTGGATACTAGCCCTTTATCTGATATGTCGTTTGCAAATATCTTTTCCCACTCTGTCAGTTGTCTTTTGGTTTTGTTGACTGTTTCCTTTGCTGTGGAAAAGCTTTTGATCTTGATGAAGTCCCAATAGTTCATTTTTTTCTCTTGCTTCCCTTGCCTTTGGTGTTGTTCCTAGGAAGAAGTTGCTGCGGCTGAGGTCGAAGAGGTTGCTGCCTGTGTTCTCCTCAAGGATTTTGATGGATTCCTTTCTCACGTTGAGGTCCTTCATCCATTTTGAGTCTATTTTCGTGTGTGGTGTAAGGAAATGGTCCAATTTCATTTTTCTGCATGTGGCTGTCCAATTTTCCCAACACCATTTGTTGAAGAGGCTGTCTTTTTTCCATTGGACATTCTTTCCTGCTTTGTCGAAGATTAGTTGACCATAGAGTTGAGGGTCTATTTCTGGGCTCTCTCTTCTGTTCCATTGATCTATGTGTCTGTTTTTGTGCCAGTACCGTACTGTCTTGATGATGACAGCTTTGTAGTAGAGCTTGAAGTCTGGAATGGTGATGCCACCAACTTTGGCTTTCTTTTTCAATATTCCTTTGGCTATTCGAGGTCTTTTCTGGTTCCATATAAATTTTAGGATTATTTGTTCCATTTCTTCGAAAAAATTGGATGGGATTTTGATAGGCATTGCATTAAATGTGTAGATAGCTTTAGGTAGCATAGACATTTTCACAATATTTATTCTTCCAATCCATGAGCATGGAACATTTTTCCATTTCTTTGTATTTTCCTCAGTTTCTTTCATGAGTACTTTATAGTTCTCTGAGTATAGATTCTTTGCCTCTTTGGTTAGGTTTATTCCTAGGTATCTTACGGTTTTGAGTGTAATTGTAAATGGGATTAGCTCCTTAATTTCTCTTTCTTCTGTCTTGCTGTAGGTGTAAAGAAATGCAACTGATTTCTGTGCATTGATTTTATATCCTAACACTTTACTGAATTCCTGTACAAGCTCTAGCAGTTTTGGAGTGGAGCCTTTTGGGTTTTCCACATATAGTATCATATCATCTGCAAAGAGTGATAGTTTGACTTCTTCTTTGCTGATTTAGATGCCTTTAATTTCTTTTTGTTGTCTGACTGCTGAGGCTAGGACTTCTAGTACTATGTTGAATAGCAGTGGTGATAGTGGACATCCCTGCCGTGTTCCTGACCTTAATGGAAAAGCTCTCAGTTTTTCTCCATTGAGAATGATACTTGCAGTGGGTTTTTCATAGATGGCTTTGATAATATTGAGGTATGTGCCTTCTATCCCTAACACTTTGAAGAGTTTTGATTAGGAAGGGATGTTGCACTTTGTCACATGCTTTTTCAGCATCTATTGAGAGTATCATATGGTTCTTGTTCTTTCTTTTGTTAATGTACTGTATCACATTGATTGATTTGCGGATGTTGAACCAACCCTGCTGCCCTGGAATAAATCCCACTTGGTCGTGGTGAATAATCCTTTTAATGTACTGTTGGATCCTATTGGCTAGTATTTTGGTGAGAATTTTCGCATCTGTGTTCATCAAGGATATTGGTCTGTAATTCTCTTTTTTGATGGGATCCTTGTCTGGTTTTGGGGTCAAGGTGATGCTGGCCTCATAAAATGAGTTTGGAAGTTTTCCTTCCATTTCTATTTTTTGGAACAGTTTCAGGAGAATAGGAAATAATTCTTCTTTAAATGTTTGGTAGAATTCCCCTGGGAAGCCATCTGGCCCTGGGCTTTTGTTTGTTTGGAGATTTTTGATGACTGTTTCAATCTCCTTACTGGTTATGGGCCTATTCAGGTTTTCTATTTCTTCCTGGTTCAGTTTTGGCAGTTTATATGTCTCTAGGAAAGCATCCATTTCTTCCAGATTGTCGAATTTGTTGGCATAGAGT
>ML110137.1:0-41200 GCA_003697995.1 Taxidea taxus jeffersonii | reverse complement strand
AGGTAGCTCTGTTTTCAATTTTTTGAGGAACCTCCATGCTGTTTTCCAGAGTGGTTGCACCAGCTTGCATTCCCACCAACAGTGTAGGAGGGTTCCCCTTTCTCCACATCCTCGCCAGCATCTGTCATTTCCTGACTTGTTCATTTTAGCCATTCTGACTGGTGTGAGGTGGTATCTCATTGTGGTTTTGATTTGTATTTCCCTGATGCCCAGTGATGTGGAGCACTTTTTCATGTGTCTGTTGGCCATCTGGATGTCTTCTTTGAAGAAATGTCTGTTCATGTCCTCTGCCCATTTCTTGATTGGATTATTTGTTCTTTGGGTGTTGAGTTTGCTAAGCTCTTTGTAGATTTTGGATACTAGCCCTTTATCTGATATGTCGTTTGCAAATATCTTTTCCCACTCTGTCAGTTGTCTTTTGGTTTTGTTGACTGTTTCCTTTGCTGTGGAAAAGCTTTTGATCTTGATGAAGTCCCAATAGTTCATTTTTTTCTCTTGCTTCCCTTGCCTTTGGTGTTGTTCCTAGGAAGAAGTTGCTGCGGCTGAGGTCGAAGAGGTTGCTGCCTGTGTTCTCCTCAAGGATTTTGATGGATTCCTTTCTCACGTTGAGGTCCTTCATCCATTTTGAGTCTATTTTCGTGTGTGGTGTAAGGAAATGGTCCAATTTCATTTTTCTGCATGTGGCTGTCCAATTTTCCCAACACCATTTGTTGAAGAGGCTGTCTTTTTTCCATTGGACATTCTTTCCTGCTTTGTCGAAGATTAGTTGACCATAGAGTTGAGGGTCTATTTCTGGGCTCTCTCTTCTGTTCCATTGATCTATGTGTCTGTTTTTGTGCCAGTACCGTACTGTCTTGATGATGACAGCTTTGTAGTAGAGCTTGAAGTCTGGAATGGTGATGCCACCAACTTTGGCTTTCTTTTTCAATATTCCTTTGGCTATTCGAGGTCTTTTCTGGTTCCATATAAATTTTAGGATTATTTGTTCCATTTCTTCGAAAAAATTGGATGGGATTTTGATAGGCATTGCATTAAATGTGTAGATAGCTTTAGGTAGCATAGACATTTTCACAATATTTATTCTTCCAATCCATGAGCATGGAACATTTTTCCATTTCTTTGTATTTTCCTCAGTTTCTTTCATGAGTACTTTATAGTTCTCTGAGTATAGATTCTTTGCCTCTTTGGTTAGGTTTATTCCTAGGTATCTTACGGTTTTGAGTGTAATTGTAAATGGGATTAGCTCCTTAATTTCTCTTTCTTCTGTCTTGCTGTAGGTGTAAAGAAATGCAACTGATTTCTGTGCATTGATTTTATATCCTAACACTTTACTGAATTCCTGTACAAGCTCTAGCAGTTTTGGAGTGGAGCCTTTTGGGTTTTCCACATATAGTATCATATCATCTGCAAAGAGTGATAGTTTGACTTCTTCTTTGCTGATTTAGATGCCTTTAATTTCTTTTTGTTGTCTGATTGCTGAGGCTAGGACTTCTAGTACTATGTTGAATAGCAGTGGTGATAGTGGACATCCCTGCCGTGTTCCTGACCTTAATGGAAAAGCTCTCAGTTTTTCTCCATTGAGAATGATACTTGCAGTGGGTTTTTCATAGATGGCTTTGATAATATTGAGGTATGTGCCTTCTATCCCTAACACTTTGAAGAGTTTTGATTAGGAAGGGATGTTGCACTTTGTCACATGCTTTTTCAGCATCTATTGAGAGTATCATATGGTTCTTGTTCTTTCTTTTGTTAATGTACTGTATCACATTGATTGATTTGCGGATGTTGAACCAACCCTGCTGTCCTGGAATAAATCCCACTTGGTCGTGGTGAATAATCCTTTTAATGTACTGTTGGATCCTATTGGCTAGTATTTTGGTGAGAATTTTCGCATCTGTGTTCATCAAGGATATTGGTCTGTAATTCTCTTTTTTGATGGGATCCTTGTCTGGTTTTGGGGTCAAGGTGATGCTGGCCTCATAAAATGAGTTTGGAAGTTTTCCTTCCATTTCTATTTTTTGGAACAGTTTCAGGAGAATAGGAAATAATTCTTCTTTAAATGTTTGGTAGAATTCCCCTGGGAAGCCATCTGGCCCTGGGCTTTTGTTTGTTTGGAGATTTGTGATGACTGTTTCAATCTCCTTACTGATTATGGGCCTATTCAGGTTTTCTATTTCTTCCTGGTTCAGTTTTGGCAGTTTATATGTCTCTAGGAAAGCATCCATTTCTTCCAGATTGTCAAATTTGTTGGCATAGAGTTGCTCGTAATATGTTCTTATGATTGTTTGTATTTCTTTGGTGTTGGTTGTGATCTCTCCTCTTTCATTCATGATTTTATTTATTTGGGTCCTTTCTCTTTTCTTTTGGATAAGTCTGGCGAAGGGTTTATCAATCTTATTAAGTTTTTCAAAGAACCAGCTCCTAGTTTCATTGATTTGTTCTATTGTTTTTTTGGTTTCTATTTCATTGATTTCTGCTTTGATCTTTATTATTTCTCTTCTCCTGCTGGGGTTAGGCTTTCTTTGTTGTTCTTTCTCAAGCTCCTTTACGTGTAGGGTTAGGTTGTGTATTTGAGACCTTTCCTGTTTCTTGAGATAGGCTTGTATCGCTATATATTTTCCTCTCAGGACTGCCTTGCTGTGTCCCACAGATTTTGGACCATTGTGTTTTCATTATGATTTGTTTCCATGTTTTTTTTCAATTCTTCTTTAATTTCCTGGTTGACCCATTCATTCTTTAGAAGGATGCTGTTGAGGGGACGCCTGGGTGGCTCAGTTGGTTAAGCGGCTGCCTTCGGCTCAGGTCATGATCCCAGCGTCCTGGGATCGAGTCCCACATCGGGCTCCTTGCTCAGCAGGGAGCCTGCTTCTCCCTCTGCCTCTGCCTGCCTCTCTGTCTGCCTGTGCTTGCGCTCTCTCTCTCTCTCTCTCTCTAATAAATAAATAAAATCTTTAAAAAAAAAAAAAGAAGGATGCTGTTGAGTCTCCATGTATTTGTGCTCTTTCCAAATTTCCTCTTATGATTGAGTTCTAGCTTCAGAGCATTGTGGTCTGAAAATATGCAGGGAATGATCCCAATCTTTTGATACATGTTGAGACCTGATTTATGACCCAGGATGTGAACTATTCTGGAGAATGTTCCATGGGCACTAGAGAAGAATGTGTATTCTCTTACTTTGGGATGGAGTGTTTTGAATATATCTGTGATGTCCATCTGGTTCAGTGTGTCATTTAAGACCTTTATTTCCTTGTTGATCTTTTGCTTGGATGATCTGTCCATTTCAGTGAGGGGTGTGTTAAAGTCTCCAACTATTATTGTATTCTTGTCAATGTGTTTCTTTGATTTTGTTATTAATTGATTTATATAGTTGGCTGCTCCCATGTTAGGGGCATAGATATTTAAAATTGTTAGATCTTCTTGTTGGACAGACCGTTTGAGTATGATATAGTGTCCTTCCTCATCTCTTATGATAGTCTTTGGCTTAAAATCTAATTGATCTGATATAAAGATTTCCACCCCAGCTTTCTTCTGATGTCCATTAGCATGGTAAATTGTTTTCCACCCCTTCAATTTGAATCTGGAAGTGTCTTTGGATGTAAAATGAGTTTCTTGTAGGCAGCATATGGATTTTTTTTTTTTTTATCCATTCTGAAACCCTGTATCTTCTGATTGGGGCATTTAGCCCATTTACGTTCAGGGTTACTATTGAGAGATATGAGTTTAGTGCCATTGTATTGCCTGTAAGGTGATTGTTACTGTATATTGTCTCTGTTCCTTTCTGATAATACTTTTAGGGTCTCTCTTTGCTTAGAGGACCCCTTTCAATATTTCCTGTAGAGCTGGTTTGGTGTTTACAAATTTTTCCAGTTTTTGTTTGTCCTGGAAGCTTTTTATCTCTCCTTCTATTTTCAATGTGAACCTAGCTGGATAAAGTATTCTTGGCTGCATGTTTTTCTCTTTTAGTGCTCTGAATATATCATTCCAGTACTTTCTGGCCTGCCAGTTCTCTGTGGATAAGTCTGCTGCCAATCTAATATTTTTACCATTGTATGTTACAGACTTCTTGTCCCGTGCTGCTTTCAGGATTTTCTCTTTGTCGCTAAAACTTGTAAATTTTACTGTTAGATGGCGGGGTGTGGGCCGATTCCTACTGATTTTGAGGGGTGTTCTCTGCACCTCCTGGATTTTGATGCTTGTTCCCCTTGCTATATTAGGGAAATTCTCTACAATAATCCTCTCCAGTATACCTTCTGCTCCTATTTCTCTTTCTTCTTCTTCTGGAATCCCAATTATTCTAATGTTGTTTCATCTTATGGCATCACTTATCTCTCGAATTCTCCCCTCGTGGTCCAGTAGTTGTTTGTCTCTCTTTTGCTCAGCTTCTTTATTCTCTGTCATTTGGTCTTCTATATCACTAATTCTTTCTTCTACCTCATTTATCCTAGCAGTAAGAGCCTCCATTTTTGATTGCAGCTCATTAATAGCTTTTTTTATTTCAACTTGATTAGATTTTAGTTCTTTTATTTCTCCAGAAAGGGCTTTTATTTCTCCTGACAGGGTTTCTCTAATATTTTCCATGCCTTTTTTGAGCTCGGCTAGAACCTTGAGAATCGTCGTCCTGAATTCCAGATCTGACATATTACCAATGTCTGTATTGATTAGTTCCCTAGTATTTGGTCCTGCCTCCTGTTCTTTTTTTTGTGGTGAGTTTTTCTGCCTTGTCATTTTGTCCAGATAAGAATCCGCTGTTCTTCTTGTTAAGTGAACTTGGTCTTGGATGGATTTCTTGTTGATCTTCTGGGGGAGGGGCCTGTTGTAGTGATTCTCAAGTGTCTCTGCCCCAGGCAGAATTGCACCGCCCTTACCAGGGGCTGGACTAAGAAATCCTCTCAGGTTCGCTTCTGGGTGCTTTTGTTCCCTGAACGCTTTCCGTAGAGTTCTGGAGGACGGGAATGAATATGGCGGCCTCCCAATCTCCGGTTCGGAGGAGCCGAGAGCTTGGGGCCCCAGTCTTCAGTGCGCCTTCAGAGAAAAGCATTTAATCATTCCTGTCTCCCAAGCCTCCGGCCGCGCTTGGAGAAAATCGTGCATAATCAGTCCCGTCTCACTGACTTCTGGGAGCGCTCCGAGCTCACCCAGCCTGTGACCAAGTGTCTCTGTCTCTGGCAGAGTCCCACCTGGAGTCTTTGAAACCCGTAGATCCCTGAGCTCTCCCTGGTAGGAGTCTCCCCGGATCTTGTGGGGACCCCTCGCACAGAGCACCAGCCAGTGTCACAGACCACGGCTCTATAAAACCTCAGTGCTGTCTCCGCAGCCGGCTTCCCTGCTCTAATACCTGTGAACTCTGCAACACTCAGACACCCCCATCCTTCTGTGACCCCGGGGGACCTGAGTCCACGCTGCCCCCATGAGGTCTTCACCCCAGTTTAGCCTCTGGAGTGATGTCCCTCCGTGGAGCAGACTTTTAAAAGTCCTGATTTTGTGCTCCGCCACTTGCCGGGAGCCGGCCCCTCCCCCTGGGGTCTATCTTCCCATCGCGTTGGATTCACTTCTCTGCTGGTCCTAACTTTTAGAAAGTGGTTGATTTTCTGTTTTTAGAATTGTTGTTTTTCTTCTCTTCGATCTCCTGTTGGATTCGTTGGTGTTTGGAATGGTTTGATAGGCTATCTAGCTGATCTCCTGCTGCCTGATGTCATCTCAGCCTGCTACTTCTCCACCATCTTGACTCCTCCCCCTATACCACCTCTTCTTTATCTATTCATCTGTTGATGGACATCTAGGTTCTTTTCATAGCTTAGCTGTTGTGGACATTGCTGCTATAAACATTCAGATGCACGTGCCCCTTTGGATCACTACATTTGTATCTTTAGGGTAAATACCCAGGAGTGTGATTGCTGCGTCATAGAGTAGCTCTAGTTTCAACTTTTTGCGGAAACTCCATACTTTTTTACAAAGTGGCTGCACCAGCTTACATTCCCACCAACGTGTAGGAGGGTTCCTCTTTCTCTGCATCCTCGCCAGCATCTGTCATTTCCTGAGTTGTTAATTTTAGCCATTCTGACTGTTGTGAGGTAGTATCTCATTGTGGTATCGATTTATATTTCCCTGATTCTGTGTGATGTGAGCAGTTTTTCATGTGTCTGTTGGCCATTTGGATGTCTTCTTTGCAGAAATGTTTATTCATGTCATCTGACCATTTCTTGACTGGATTATTTGTTCTTTGGGTGTTGAGTTTGCTAAGTTCTTTATAGATTTTGGATACTAGCCTTTTATCTGATATGTCATTTGTGAATATCTTCTCCCATTCTGTCAGTTGTCTTTTAGTTTTGTTGACTGTTTCCTTTGCTGTGCAAAAGCTTTTGATCTTGATGAAGTCTCAATAGTTCATTTTTGCCCTTGCTTCTCTTGCCTTTGGCAACATTTCTAACAAAGTTGCTGTGACTGAGGTTGAAGAGGTGGCTGTCTGTGTTCTCCTCAAAGATTTTGATGGATTCCTGTCTCACATTGAAGTCTTTCATCCATTTTGAGTCTATTTTTGTGTGCGGTGTAAGGAAATGGTCCAATTTCATTTTTCTGCATGTGGCTGTCCAATTCTCCCAACACCATTTGTTGAAGAGACTGTCTTTTTTTCATTAGACATTCTTTCCTGCGCTGTTGAAGATTAGTTGACCATAGAGTTGAGGATCCATTTCTGGGCTCTCTGTTCTGTTCCATTGATCTATGTGTCTGTTTTTGTGCCAGTACCATACTGTCTTGATGATTACAGCTCTGGATTAGAGCTTGAAGTCTGTAATTGTGATGCCACCAACTTTGGCTTTCATTTTCAACATTCCTCTGGCTCTTCAGGGTCGTTTCTTGTTCCATGTAAATTTTAGGGTTATTTGTTCCATTTCTTTGAAAAAAAATTATGGTATTTTGAGAGGAGTTGCATTAAATGTGTAGATTGCTTTAGGCAGCATAGACATTTTCATGATATTTGTTCTTCCAATCCATGAGCATGGAACATTTTTCCATTTCTTTGTATTTTCCTCAATTTCTTTCATGAGTACTTTATAGTTTTCTGAGTATAGATTCTTTGCCTCTTTGGTTAGGTTTATTGCTATGTATCTTATGATTTGGGTGTAATTGCAAATGGGATTGACTCCTTAATTTCTCTTTCTTCTGTCTTTTTGTTGGTGTAAAGAAATGCAACTGATTTCAGTGCATTGGTTTTCTATCCTGACACTTTACTGAATTCCTGTATGAGTTCTAGCAGTTTTAGAGTGGAGTCTTTTGGGTTTTCCACATAAAGTATCATATCATCTGCAAAGAGTGAGAGTTTGACTTCTTCTTTGCCCATTTGGATGCCTTTAATTGCTTTTTGTTGTCTGATTGCCAAGGCTAGGACTTCTAGTACTATGTTGAATAGCAGTGCTGATAGTGGACATTCCTGCTGTGTTCCTGACCTTGGGGGAAAATATCTCAGTTTTTCCCCATTGAGAATGATATTCGTTGTAGGTTTTTCATAGATGGCTTTGATGGTATTGAGTTATGTACCCTCTAGCCCTACACTTTGAAGAGTTTTGATCAAGAAAGGATGCTGTACTTTGTCAAATGCTTTTTCAGCATCCATTGAGAGTATCATACGGTTTTTTTCATTCTTTTATTAGTGTATCACACTGATTGAATTGTGGATGTCAAACCAACCTTGCAGCCCAGGATTAAGTCCCACTTGGTTGTGGTGAATAATCCTTTTAATGTACTGTTGGATCTTATTGGCTAGTATTTTGGTGAGAATTTTCACATCTGTGTTCATCAAGGATATTGGTCTGTAATTCTCATTTTTGATGGGGTCTTTGTCTGCTTTTGGGATCAAGGAAATTCTGGCCTCATAAAATGAGTTTGGAAGTTTTCCTTCCACTTCTATTTTATGGATCGGTTTTAGGGGAATAAGTATTAATTCTTCTTTAAATGTTTGGTAGAATTCCTCTGGGAAACCATCTGGCCCTGGGCTCTTGTTTGTTGGGAGACTTTTGATGACTGCTTCAATGTCCTTACTGGTTATGGGTCTTTTCAGGTTTTTTATTTCTTCCTGGTTCAGTTTTGGTAGTTTATAGGTCTATAGGAATGCATCCATTTCTTCCAGATTGTCAAATTTGCTGGTGTATAGTTGCTCATAATATGTTCTTACAATTGTTTGTATTTCTTTGGTGTTGGTTGTGATCTCTCCTCTTTCATTCATGATTTTATTAATGTGGGTCCTTTCTCTTTTCTTTTGGATAAGTCTGGCCAGGGGTTTATAAATCTTATTAATTCTTTCAAAACTCCTAGTTCCATTGATTTGTTCTATTGTGTTTTTTGTTTGTTTGTTTGTTTCTGTTTCATTGATTTCTGCTCTGATCTTTATGATTTCTCTTCTCCTGCTGGGTTTAGGCTTTCTTTGCTGTTCTTTCTCCAGCTCCTTTAGGTGTAGGGTTAGGTTGTGTACTTGAGACCTTTCTTGTTTCTTGAGAAAGTGTTGTATTGCTATATACTTTCCTCTCAGGACCACCTTTGTTGTGTCTCAAAGATTTTGAACAGCTGTGTTTTCATTTTCATTTGTTTCCATGAATTTTTTATTTCTTCTTTAATTTCCTGGTTGACCCATTCATTCTTTAGTAGGATGCTCTTTAGCCTCCACGTATTTGAGTTCTTTCCAAATTTCTTCTTGTGATTGAGTTCTAGCTAGCTTCAGAGCATTGTGGTCCAAAAATGTGTAGGGAATGATCCTAATCTTTTGGGATCTACTGGTTGAGACCCGATTTGTGACCCAGAATGTGATCTATTCTGGAGAATGTTCCATGTGCACTAGAGAAGAATGTGTATTCTGTTGCTTTGGGATGGAATGTTCTGAATATATCTGTGATGTCCATCTGGTCCATGTGTCACTGAAAGCCTTTATTTCCTTGTTAACCTTTTGCTTAGATGATCTGTCCATTTCAGTGAGAGGGGTGTTAAAGTTCCCTAGTATTATTGTATTATTGTTGATATGTTTCTTTGATTTTGTTATTAATTGGCTTGTATAATTGGCTGCTCCCATGTTAGGGGCAGAGATATTTAAAAATTTTAGATTGGACAGGCCATTTAAGTATGATATAGGGTCCTTCCTCATCTCTTATTATAGTCTTTGGCTTAAAATCTAATTTGTCTGATATGAGGATTGCCATCCCAGCTTTCTTTTGATGTCCATTAGTATTGTAAACAGTCTTCCACTACCTCACTTTAAATCTGGAGGTGTCTTTGGGTCTAAAATGAGTTTCTTTGGAGATAGCATATCGATGGGTCTTGTTTTTTTTAATCCATTCTATTACCCTTTGTCTTTTGATTGAACATTTAGCCCATTTACATTCAGGGTAACTATTGAAAGATATGAATTTAGTGTCACTGTATTGCTTGTAAGGTGACTATTACTGTATATTTTCTCTGTTCCTTTCTGGTCTATTACTTTTAACTACTTTTTTTGCTTAGAAGACCCCTTTCAATATTTCCTGTAGAGCTGGTTTTGTGTGTGCAAATTCTTTTAATTTTTGTTTGTCCTGGAAGGTTCTTATCTCTCCTTCTATTTTCAATGACAGCCTAGCTGGATATAGTATTCTTGGCTGCATATTTTTTCATTTAGTGCTCTGAATATATCATGTCAGTCCCTTCTGGCCTGACAGGTCTCTGTGGATAAGTCTGCTATCAATCTAATATTTCTGCCAGTGTGTGTTACAGACCTCTTTTCCTGAGCTGCTTTCAGGATTTTCTCTTTGTTACTAAGACTTGTAAGTTTTACTATTAGATGACAGGGTGTGGCCTTAATTTTATTGATTTTTGAGGGAGTATCTTTGTGCCTTCTGGATTTTGATGCTTATTCCCTTTGCCATATTAAGAAATTCTCTATTATATTTTGCTCCAATATACTTTCTCTTTCTTCTTCTTCTGGGATCCCAATTATTCTAATATTGTTTCATCTTATGGTGTCACTTACCTCTCAAATTCTCCCGTCGTGGTCCAGTAGTTGTTTGTCTCTCTTTTGCTCAGCTTCTCTATTCTCTGTTATTTGGTCTTCTATATCACTAATTCTCTCTTCTGCCTCATTTACCCTAGCAGTAAGAGCCTCCATTTTTTATTGCACCTCATTAATAGCTTTTTTGATGTCAACTTGGTTAGATTTTAGTTCTTTTATTTCTCCAGAAAGGAATTTTATTTCTCCAGAAAGGGATTCTCTAATATCATCCATGCCTTTTTCGAGCACAGCTAGCACCTTAATAATTGTCATTCTGAATTCTAGTTCTGACATATTACCAATGTCCATATTGATTAGGTCTCCAGCTATTGGTACTGCCCCTTGTTTTTTTTTTTTTTTTTTTTTTCTCTTTTTGTGGTGAGTTTTTCCACCTTGTAAGTTTATTAATGTAATAACATATGAATGAAAGAGTAAAATACTAAAAGGGTGGCAAAGATCCCAGAAAAAAATATATGCTAACCAAACAGAAGAGACCCTAAACCAGAGGGAGAAGAAAGGAGGAAAAAAAAAATATATATGTATTAGAGTGTTGAATAAAACAGAGCCACCCACTTGATTTTGGGTGTATTCTGGTCTCTCAGAAGAATTAACTCCCAAAATTTTAAAGAAAGAAAAACTTATGTATATAATAAAATAAGGGTAAAGATGATGAAGGGATGGAATATGACTGTAAAGATGAAAATTAAAAAAAGATTCTGAAAAAGGAATTGATAAGATAACTTAGTTGGAAAAGGAAAAAAAAGAGAGAATGTGATCAGGCTGGAACTAGATTTAGGGTATATTTGGTCTATTAGAAGACACTATATCCCAAAATTTTAAAGAAAAAATAAGCCTATATGTATACAAAAAATAAGGTTAAATACAATGAAGGGATAAAATGTGACTATAGCAATAAATATTTTAAAAAGACTTTTTAAAATAAGGTATTGATAAGAGAAAATAGTTTAAAAATGTTAACAGAAGAAAGAGGAAAAGTTAAAAAATAGAATAGAAAAAATAAAATTAAAAAAATTTAACTTTGCAAGTCTAAAAGATCATGTGAGAAAAGCTATGAATTCTATGTGTGGTTTCTCCTAGCTTGGAGTTCTGCTCTTCTCATTGATTGGTGAACTTGGTCTGGGCTGAATGTTCTTGCTGATCTTCTGGGGGAGGGACCTGTTGCAGTGATTCTCAAATGTTTTTGCCTGAGGTGGAATTGTACCACCCTTGCCAGGGGCCTGGCTAAGTATTCTCCTCGGGTTCTCTCTTGGGAGCTTTTGTTTCCTGAATGCTTTCTGAACAGCTTTGGAGGATGGGAATGAAGATGGCAGCCTCCCAGTCTCTGGCCCAGAGAAGCAGAGAATAGCAGTTTATCCATCCTGTCTCTCTGGTCTCTGCCTGCATTCCATGCTCACCAGGCCTGTGACCTAGTGTTTCTATCTCTGGCATACAGCCCTGTTTGGAGTCTCCCATCCCAGCAGATTCCTGCTCTGTGTTTCTGCACTGCTTATTCTGGAGGAGGCAGGGGGTCTCTCTGGATCTGCCACTTGTGGGGTCCCTGCTCAAAGGGCAGTGACCTGACTATGCCTGGATCATGGTTTAAGGTAACCCCGAGCTAAAACTCCCTCCTCAGCTCCGTCTCTATAGCTGCCTTCCCTGCTCCCTAGCAGCTCTGCCACACTCAGACACCCCTGGTCTTTCTGTGACCCCATGGGTCCTGAGACCACACTGTCCCCGCAAGGGCTCCACTCCTGCTTAGCCTCTGGAGTGATGTCCCTCAGTGGAGCAGACTTCTAAAAGCTCTGTTTTGTGCTCCACTGCTCCATCAATTGCCAGGAGCCCCCCCACCCCCACCCCAGGTTTATCTTCCTATCGCTTCAGATTCACTTCTCTGCACTCCTACCTTTCAGAAAGTGGTTGATTTTCTGTTCCTAGAATTGCTGCTTTTCTTCTCCTCTAGCTCCTGCTGAGTTTGTAGGTGTTCAGAATGGTTTGATAACTATCTAGCTGAAATCCTGGGATCTAATGCTATTTCAGTTTTCTACTCCTCTGCCATCTTGCTTCCTCTATCCCTTTAAACTTAGTTTTAATTTTTATCCAATTCATATACGAACATGTTTTTTTTTCTACAGAATGTTTGGACAATCTCCCAAAACATTTCTCATGTTTTCCACTCTTTAGACACTTAAAAAACTTTTTATCTCTCTCTCAAAATAATATCTCTGTCTCTAAATGAGCAACTTCTTAATTTTTCTTTTGTGGGCCTTACCAATATATTGAACTCCCATTACTAAAGAAGCACATTTTCTCACACCTCTCACATACTTTTCTCACACCTTACACACGTCCTCACAACTCTTATACACAAGTGCAAGCAAATGTTCACACCCACGTGTATGCAAACACACATCTGTCATCTATTAGCTTCAATAAATTCCCATTATAATTATAACTGACACTAATTTTCAGGATTTGCATCTTTATGATTATGTAAATATCATTATTAGCTGAATTCTATAGTTGATTATGATGATTCTTCCCATCTTGATAAACTTTTATGTCTTTGGGGTGATTGTTCTCTTATGTTATTTTTTATTTGTTTAGTTTTTCACTAAAGTAGACCAATTTCCTCCCAAATTCTCTCCCAGATGTATAATAACAATTCAGTGTATTCATTTGCCATCAATATCCTGACATTCTCACTTTCTGCAGTGCTGTTTCCTGAGCCTCTTTACCTGCTCCAGTCCTGCTGTTTCCACTGCTAAATTGTATGGTGCTGTCCTCCTGGGATCTCTTCTCTTCGTCCTGGAGTCCCTGTTGCTCGAGTCCCCTGTGTTCCCGCTTCTCCGATTTCTCCAGCAATCCTGAAAAAGAATGCCTGGCAGGTAAATTTTGAGACTTTACACATTGAAAACATCTTTTTGATATCATCTTACACTGAACTGATAGTCTTGCTGAATGTAGACTTCCATTAGAAATTATTTTCTCTCAGAATTTCAAAGACATTTCTTCTCCAATGCATTCTAGTTTCTGTGAATGCACAAGCAACTGGGGAGCATGCCGGCGTCATCTTGAACTGCTTGGGTACACTGGGGACAGGAAGATACCCAAGAAATGGGCAGGCCACTCCAGGTTGGTGGTGGCAGTTTTAATAAGCAAAGGGAACTTACTCACGAGGCTTGTCTTGGGCAGCTTTGGGACAGGTGGTTCTCTGCACCTGCCTGACAAATCTTAAAAGATGATCCTGGGTTCCATCCGGAACACCATACAGAGTGTGAGCACATAGCACCACCTGAAGGCTGTGTCCTTGGGGAAGCTTGGGGTGGAGGTGAGCAGGGTGGGGAAGCCCAAGTGGGGGGTTTGGGATGGGAGGGGGTGATGGTTCGTGGGGTGAGGAGAGTCCCATTGCCCGAGTTCAGCTCACAGGTCAACCTGCGGTCATGTCTTTTCAGTGACCTCTTCCAACAATGTTGCTCAATTCTTTGTGGAGGATATGTTTGTTTATTTCTGGAAGCTTTGAGGATCTTTTCTTTGCCCCCAGGTTCTGAAATGTTATAATGATGAGCCACGGTGTGTGACTGCTTTGGTTTCTTGTGCTGTCGGGAGCATTTGTGTGCACTGCGAGGGTCTCTTGCTTTCTGTGAGCCTAAGGCCTGCAGTTCTTGAAAATTAACTTAATTATTTTTTGGAGATAATTTATTCACTCCGTTTTCATTCATGCTCTTTCTGAAATTCCTATAATTCAGCTATTAATTCTTAAAGGCTGGTAATGTGTCCCCCCCTTTTTTTTTCTTCCCTTCCCTTTCCTTCCCTTCCACAGTTCCTCAAATGTATCACCCAAGTATTCTTCTGAGTTTTAAATGTCTTCATCTTTCTTTTAATTTCTAAAAACTCCAATCTATTCTCTGAATATTTGTGTTTATGGTATTCTCTTATGACAGCAATATCATCTTATCTCTGAGGACAATAAAAAGAATTATTTGTATGTGAATCTTTCTTCTGTTTCATACTTTCTATTTTCTCCAAGTTTACTCTTGCTCTTTGGTTCAGGTTCTGTATTCAGTATTTGAGTTCTTCTGAAATGTGGCCACTGTCTCATTATACTTAAGAGAGGGTCATAAAAGCTCCAAGTTTTATGTCCAGGCATGGGGTATTTTGACTATAGTCTTTGCTGTAGCTTGATTTAACTGGAATCTTTCACTGAAGAATCCTCAGATCAGAATACCTAGATTTTTTCCTGGGGACTGATCAGATTCCTCAAAGATAGTTCTTTAGTAGGCTGTGCGGAAGGCAAATGCTGACTGATGCTTCCAATTAGAGTGTTTCAAATCTCATTTTAATAACATTAATTAAATCTCTGGCTTCAACACAGCATCCTTGGCCTTTATTTATTTCACTCACTCCAGATAACCAACTTCTAGTATTTTGCTATTAAAGTATATATATTTTGTTAAGGTGAAGGTAGTACTAGAAATGCTTCATTGTGACCTGAATACTGAAAATGATGTGCACAGTCAGGGGGAGGATGAATTTACTTTTGGCCAAGGCTGAGATTAGAAAAGCTTTAAGGCACAATTTTAACTGTGCCAAAGGATTGGTAGGAAGAATGGCAGGAAAAGTACATTAGAGGTAGGTGTGACACTGACAGAAAGACCATAGGGGCAGTTAAAGTCATTGTATTTCGGGTAGACTGTCAGTACGCTCTTTGGATAGAGTAGAAGAGCTAAAAACATGACTCACTGAGGCAAAGTCTGGAAAGGCACCTATTTTCAAATGCCAGGTTAAATGTGCCACTGAATGTTTCTCAGTAAGAAACTTCATGGTAATATACATATGTTAGGGAGATTCACCAGGTAGAAATAAGAAGAATAGGTGGAATGGTGGAGAGAAGTAGGTAATCCAAGACGAAGGCCATTTCCTCACCCACAATTAGTGACAAGAGCCTCAAGAAGGGTGACAACAATGGTAAGAGGAAGCTGTGAATGGGAGAGTTGTAACAAAGGGAGAACTGACAAGCTTTGGTGAATGATTTCTTCTGGGAGACACACCCCTTCACCTCCTTGCACAGGGAAGGACCATTCTAGAGAGATGCCACGCTTGAGTTATAGTGTGCTGGAAGCTGGGTGAACTTCAGCCAGAGGTTAGTTTGTCCTCCATTGGTCTGAGGCAGATTACCACAAATTAAATTTCATGCTAACATGCTCCAAGCCAGGGACACATCATTAAGGTTCAGGGTTATCTAGTTGATCAGACTAAAAAAATCTATTTGCACCATTCCCTTGACAACAGTTGTGAAAATATTTAATTGCAGTATAAAATCATTTTGCAATATTTCACCAAAGCAATATGCACCCTCTAGAATTCAATACTGAAAGAACACATGGGATGAAGCCATTACATCTGGGTTAGCAAATGCTCTAATTTCTAGGAATGGTGATGTTGATGGTGCTGTTAAAAACCAGGTCTTTAAGCCAGGTTTTCAAAAGCTAAGTGAGGTAGAGAATTGAATTACTTTGGTAGAAAATTAATACTGTCCTCCCTTCCTTGCCTCTGATGTCTATCTCAAGCCTTCAACTTCTGATAAAGTTTATACTCTTCTGCAGGTCCAGAAATACTGGAGCCATATGAGTTCAAATTGTGATACAAAGGAAACAGAAGAATCAAAGCCTCTGTGTGTGTGTTTACCAGGACATAACTAAGAATACAATAGGCAAGCAATAGCTCTGATATTTAATCAGAGATTTAAAAGTTTATCAGGTGTTTGTAATGATGCCCCAGAATTCAGTATTAAGACTTTGCCTGCAACCTATCTGAAAGAATGCAATGGAGAATATATGTGAAACTGTTGTAAAACTATACCCTGTGAAGACAAGGACAATGATTACCAGCTGGAGGATCAAGAAATCGAAACTAGCTAATTCCAAAGGAAAAGAGGAATTACATGTTATCTGATGAGGAAGACACTTTGGCAAGATGAAGGTTTTATATTTGTGTGCCCTCCCTGTGGCCTGTCATGTGGCCCTCCCAGGAAGCTAGGCAAACTCATGTGAACAAATACTACACAAGTGAACAAATATGGTAACACCAGAAGTCTGTTAGCCTCTAAACAACTGTAAATAATTGTAGGAGGCAATATATCCAGATGTATTAGTCTGCTAGGGCTGCCAAAACAAAATTCCACAGGCCAGGTGGCCTAAGCAATAGAAATGGGTATTCTCATAGTTCTGAAGGCTGCAAGTCCAAGATCAAGGTGTCAGCTTTGGTTTTCTTGAGCTTCTCCTTGACTGGTAGATAGCTGCCCTCCTGATATGTCCCCATAGGACTTTTTTCTGTGTGTGTTTATCCTTGGAGTCTTCCTTTTCTTCCTTTAAGGACATCAGTCAGATTGGATTAGGGCCCCATCTTTATGACCCAATTAATCTTAATTGCCACTTAAAAGTCCCTATCTCCAAATACAGCCACATTCTAAGATACTGGGAGTTAGCGCTTCACCATATTTTGGAGGGACACAATTCAGCCCATAACACCAGGAATCTTAAATTTTATTCCCCACAACAGCTTCTTTAAGCTTCACTGTCTTAGTACATGGAATTCCATCCTTCCGGGTAAAAATCCTAATGTCAACTCTGACCTTATTTTCACATCTCACATCCAAGAAGTAAATCTTGTTAAATTTATCCTCAAAATATATGTGGAATACGATCCCTTCTTACTGCTTCCAGTGTTCTAGTCTGATCTATCTCATCAGATGACAGCCTCCTGGAGTGGCAGCCTCCTAAGTCCTCTTTATTCTTCCCCTCTTGCTGCCCTCCATCTAACCTCCCCATGCCTTATCTAAAAAGCAGCCACTGACAATATATGATCTCTCTTTAGATCTTGTTCTAGCACTTATCAACACTTGCAATGTGTGTGTATGGGTACATAGATACATGGTTATTTTGTAGGCCATCTCTCCCCACTAAAATGTAAACTTAGAAGAACAGAGACTTTGTTGTTCTGTTCCCTGACATATTTCCAATGCCTTGAATGGTGTCTGGCAAGCTAGAAAAAATCATGCTTAATAAATATCACTTGAATGAATAAATGGATCTGTTTATATCTGCTCTATTAGCCACTCTTTGCCTTACCTCTTCCCCTTCTGTCTAAGTTGGTACCTCCTGGAATAAAAGGACCATTAGGAAGCACATCAAGTGCCTACTGTGTGCCAGAGGCTATGAAAAATAAATACAAGATTCTGGTCTAGGAGGGGAGAAAGACATAAAGAAATGAAAGTAAAGTACAAGAATGCGTAAATGTCAAGGAAGTGGAAAAAAGATTAAATGCTTGGTCTTCGTGCAAAGGCTGTTATTCTGGGTCCAGAAAGATTTCGAAAAAATAGAATATGGACTGAAGAAGGAAGTCAGATAGGTGAAGGATATTAGCAGTAATAAAGAATGCCATGATTTTATGTCCTTTCCTAGGCTACCAGAACAATGGTTGTTAGTCACTGGTATTTAGAGAGAATTCCCAGGTTCAAGACTGATTTCCCACATTGGAAGAGACTAACAGCATCCAATCTGTATTGTTTGCTAAAAAACTCCTTGGAAAAATACAGTTCAACTGTCAGTAGTCACATTGTTCTCTGTGAAGAGCATTAGATTTTATACTCCTTTTGATTGATTTCAAAGTAAACTTCAGGAAACAAATCTTCCTTCCCAGTCTATTTTAAGAAAACAAAATTCTGTATAAGTGGAAATAAACTTTCATTGTGGTTAATTCAATCTTAATTTTTTTAAGTTTCCAGAATACATTAAAATTAAATTAAAATTAAATTAAATACATTTACCTATATCTAATATAGAGAAATCAATGAACCTTGTGTTTTGTCAGAAGAGAAAAAGTCAATACAACTGCTTTCAATAGGCAGATATCCTTTTTTTTAAGCTACAAATTAAAAAATACCTGAATTTGTACAACAAATACAGAACTACAAGTTTGAAATCAGTCACAATTGATCATAAATGCATATTGGCATGTGTCCATAAATATACATAATGGTTTTCTTTATAAAATTTGAAGATATTGAAGGTATTTATTTAAGCAGTAAGAGCCAGTACAACTTTCTAAAAATTAAAGAGATTAAACTATACTGCAGGTGTAATTTGCAGGTATTTTGGCTTTTTCAACTTTGAATTTCTGCTAGTTAACACCATGTCTGGCATAAGACAGATTCTCAGTAAATATTAGTGCAATTGAAATTGAGTGGCAGCAGAGGTGCTTCTTCAAGTCACCTATGAAAGAAGCATTTTAATATTTGCCTAATAGATAGTTACATGACACACATTATTGAGAAGCAGCATTATTGTTCCTGATTTAGAAATAAGAAAACAGAAACATAATGAAAGAGCAGAATTTATATAGACCATCAACAAATCAACAACAATAATAATAATATCCAATCTGCGGGGGGGGGCTTTTGTTTTTTACAGAATATCCAGAACTTTTATCCTCACTAATCCTATAGTATAATAAACTTAACCCCATTTTATAGACCAGGAAGTGAGATCCAAGACAACAATCGTAGCCTGGAGACAAACTAATTTTTTTTTTAAATATTTTATTTACTTGTTTGAATGAGACTGAGAGAGAGAGAGAGGGACAGGGTGAGGGGCAGAGGTAGAGGGAGAAGCAGACTTCTCACCGAGCAGGGAGCCACAAGTGGGGCTGGATCCTGGGATCCCAGTATCATGATCTGAAACTGAAAACAGATGCTTAACTGAGTGAGCCACCCAGGCACCGAGAAAAACTGATAATTAATAGAATGAGGCGGGGCTGTGTGGAAGAAGCCTTGTTCTCCTGTTATCAATTTTCTTTTGTTATCTGTTATCTTCTTTCTTTTGGAATGTGTGACATCTTTTGACAAGTAACATCTCTCCCATCACTCCATCCTCTCTTTTCCAATTCTTAGTAATGAATATTCTACATTATTGAGGGTGTAGAATATTCTACATTATTACAGCTAACCAGAGACATTCTTACTTTCTTATTGTTAGCTTTAAGGGTGCTAAATGCAAACAGCTATTTAAAGGTGATTTACGGGGGTGCCTGGGTGGCTCAGTGGGGCCTCTGCTTTCGGCTCAGGTCATGATCCCAGGGTTCTGGGATCGAGCCCCGCATCGGGCTCTCTGCTCCACGGGGAGCCTGCTTCCTCCTCTCTCTCTCTGCCTGCCTCTCTGCCTACTTGTGATCTCTGTCTGTCAAGTAAAATGAAAAAAAAAATCTTAAAGGTGACTTATGGTAGTTCCCACTTTGCCTTTGTAAATGCTATTCTCTTTGCCTAGAATCCTTGACTTTCTCTAACACTAAGTGTCACCTCCTCTGTGAAGCTCTCCTGCCCACACCAAGTAGAATCAAATGCATTTTCCCAGTGATTTCTCAGTGTCTTGTATCTTTATTATGGCACTGATATGTCGCTTTCATTTGATATGGCTGTGTTCCTTGATGGAAAAGAGATATTTTTCTATATTTCTTATGAAATACATAGACTGGCACATTTCAATAGTGGTTTCTTTTTAAATGAATAAATGAATAAAAGAATAAATTTTCCATAGCTTTGTTCTTGAACAACAGCAAAACCAACACTAGGGCTTATGGGAATCTCCCAGCCAAATAATAAGAATGAAAATCAAAGATGCTGATCAAAAATGTAATACTTGTAACAAAAATTCTAAAGTGATGGCATTAGTCACTTTCCCAAAAGATATTCACAGTGTCTGCTCTTTACTGATTTGACCAGGCAACACTTCTGTACCAGCTATGCTTCATACATCTACACCAAGTGGAGACTGAGAGAATATAGACTGACTTAAAAATGTATGAGAATTCTGGGATGCCTGCATAGCTCAACGAATTAAATGTCTGCCTTTGGCTCAGGTCATGATCTCAGGATCCTGGGATAGATTTCCACATCAGGCTCCCTGCTCAGCAGGGAATCTACTTCTCCCTTTCCCTCTGCTCTGTGAAGATTTTGTATAAAATCTGTGGAGATTTTATCCTCCCGCACCCCTGGGCTCTCTCTCTTTCTCACACAAACAAATAAATAAACAAATAATCTTTTAAAAAAATGATTTAATTTATTTATTTCACAGAGAGAGAGAGACAACAAGAGAGGAAACACGAGCAGGAGGAGTGGGAGAGGGATAAGCAGGCTTCCTGCTGAGCAGGGAGCTCCATGTGGGACTTGATCCCAAGACCCTGGGATCATGACCTGAGCCCCCCAGGTGCCCTAATAAGTAAATAAGCTTTAAAAAAAGAATGTACGTGGATTCTTTTTTTTTTAATTAAAAAATTTTTTTTATGATTTTATTTATTTATTTGACAGAGAGAGAGATAAGAAGTAGGCAGAGAGAGAGGAGGAAGCAGGCTCCCCGCTGAGCAGAGAGCCCGACTCGAGGCTCGATCCCAGGACCCTGGGATCATGACCTGAGCCGAAGGCAGGGGCTTTAACCCACTGAGCCACCCAGGCGCCCCTGTACGTGGATTCTTAAGATTGTAGTAGAAATTCAGGTGGTCATCTTACTAAAATAATTTTCTGGTTTCTGAAATAGAAGCTTCGAGCAAAAGTGATTTCCCTTTCCAGTTATATGGTTTCAGTATTGAATTGGCTACTTGGACTCCCAAGGTGAGTCTCAATTATACTAACTTACTCAGTAGGCTCAGATAGACTTTCACTAACCTGAAACAAATTTCATTGCCTTCTCAGACTCTCGGGTATCATTTCAGTAATTCTGGGAATATTAGCAACTGGCACTGCCTGGTTTTGTTTTGCTCAAGTCCAGTTTCTTTGAGGGCAAAGATTTTTGGGAAATTTGCTGATTTATATAATGCTAATACTGAAAAGAGTTGACTGTGCTTATCTTTAATCAATTATCTCATTTTTAAAGATGGGGACCCTGACTCCAAGGTGAGTTGAGTGACTTGCTGAGGTTTCCTAATGCTAGCTGGGGCCAGGCATGCTTTGGAGTTCTATTTTTCTGTCTGTGAGGCCAGTGTTATGTTCACTACCCTGTGCTGCCTCCCACAAATGAGTTCCTGCTTTAGGTATTCAATCCAGGGCCATGCAAGTATATGCCATCATGTGCACATCAAAAGCTTTTGAATTATATGTATAGAATTGAAGTTAGTTTAGGTGTAGGCTTTGAATTTATTCACCATTTAGGAAAATAGATGTATGTGATATTCTCAACCCACTGAACCATAATCTTTCTACACAATACTAATGAAATACACAGTGTGATCCAGCTTTTCATTTCTCTTCTCCCCCGAGCACCCTCTTTCCATATGCAGCACTTCATCTGAAGGCAGTGGCATGCATATATCTCCTTCTAGATAACCTTCATGACAGAATGAGCAAGACAAAGATCCCCTTGCCATGGACACAGCAACCAAAGGACTTAAGAATAAGAGTCCATTTCATAGAAGAACTGAAACCAAATGAAAAAATATGCATAGCAGTTTTAGAAATTTTCTGAATTTCTGTAAGAAAATAAATCTAAAAATATATATAATTTTATTTGACCCATAAAGTATGAAGCCTGTAATGTCTCAATACAAAAAAGAAGATTATAGTTGAGATTCTAAAAGAACTTTACAGACCAAGGCTCATTGGATTTTGGAGCAGTTTGAGGTCAATGAGATTGGAAGGGGAAATAATGGTAGATAGAGAGAATGGGGTGGCAAGGAGTTCCCTGTTAGAACACAGAGCCAGTATGCTCTCCATGTGCTGAGCAATCTAAGCCATTTAAGAAGGGTGTACCACTGGTAGCATAACGAGCATCTGGCCTGAATCAGGAGACCTGTGGTTGAGGAGACCACTTTTCCTTTGGCTGTGGGTACTCATCTGCAAAATACTGGGGCAGGATCAAACAACCTTATAACTTTTGCATTCTGGGCTCGTGGAGATTTTATCTCTTTGGAGTTCACACTACAAAGAAACATGATAAAAGAAAAGATGTTGAAAGTGTTGCTTGGGTTCATTCCTTGTCTCAGACTCTTCCCTCCATTTGGGCCTTGGCTTGATGAACAGGGATAACAGAATCACAGAAGAGGAGTGTGAAGTAGTCCTTTTATTTTTCTGTATTACGGGTGATCTACTATAGCCCTTCCTAGAATATGCTGTTAAGTTTAGCCAACTAACCTGCTGAGGGCCAGTATGTCAAGCTACCTTGATTGAGGTACTGGTACACAGCTTAGCAACTGTGGACCTTGAACAAGTCCTTTTTGGAGCTTTAGAAAAAAACTAATTCATAATTCTAAAGACTTTTGCTTTCACAGATGACTGACTAATGGTTACCAACATTTCCTCTTAATGTAAAATTACTGCATTGCTAGTGTTTACCGAGACCCAGAATTCAGGACTCTACTCAAAGTCTTGTTGCAATGCTTCTGTGTATAGGGCAACCATCTGTTCTCATTGATCTTGGGAGGGGTCTTCTCTGCCTCTAGGACATGAATGTTTGTTTCCTTCCCCAGATTAGGGAAGTTCTCAGCTACAATTTGCTCAAACATATCTTCTAGACCTCTCTCTCTCCACTCCCTCAGGGATCCCAATAATTCTGACATTGGAATGTTTCATGGCATCATTAATCTCTTTTAGTCTCTTCTCTTGGGCTTTAATCTGTTTCTCCCAGGCCTCATAAGTTTCCCTCTTTTCTACCATCTTATCTTTTAGATCACTAATTCATTCTTCTGCTCTGTTTACCCTGGCAGCCAGAGTATCCAGTTTAGACTGCCTTTCATTCATAACATTTTTAAGTTCAGCCTGATTAGATCTCATTTCTGCCCTTAGAGGTTCTATATTGTTGTTAATATTTTTCTCAAGCCTAGATATCAAATTCATAATTGTTACTCTGAGGTCTATTTCTGACATCTTGCTTATATTCATATCCATTCGGTCTGTGGCAGAGGCCACAGTCTCTGATTCTTTTCTTCGATGAGGGTTCCTCCTCTTAGTCATTCTGTTGGGGGTAGTTGAGGGAATGTACAGGGTACAAAGTATAAACCACAACCCAAGCAAGATGCAGCTGTTTTATAGGGACCTTAGGGTTGTAGTCCTCTTGTTCCCCCACCCTGTCTTCTTGGGGAGGGGCCTTGTCTATTCTCTCATTCCATACACAAAGATAAACTCTAAGTGGATGAAAGATCTCAGCATGAGATAGGAATCCATCAGAACCCTAGAGGAGAACATAGGCAGTAACCTCTTCAACATCACCACAGTAAACTTTTCAAGTTATGTCTTCAAAGGCAAGGGAAACAAAAGCAAAAATGAACTTTTGGGACTTCATCAAGATAAAAGCTGCACAGCAAAGGAAACGGTTAATAAAATAAAGAGGAAACCCATGGAATGGGAGAAGATATTTGCAAATGACATTACAGATAAAGGGCTGGTATCCAAGATCTATAAAAAACTTCTCAAACTCAATACTCAAAAAACAAATGACTCAAAAAATGGGCAGAATACATGAACAGACACTTCTCCAAAGAAGATATGTGAATGGCTAACAGACACGTGAAAAAAATGTTTAAAATCATTAGCCATCAGGGAAACTCAAATCCAAACCACACTAAGAGACCACCTTACACCAGTTTGAATGGCAAAGATTAACAAGGCAGGAAACAACAAATGTTGGAGAGGATGTGGAGAAAGGGGAACCCTCTTACTCTGTTGGTGGAAATACAAGTTGGTACAGCCACTTTGCAAAACAGTATGGAGGTTCCTCAAAAAGTTAAAAGTAGAGCTACCCAATGATCCAGCAAATACAGATGTAGTGAAAAGAAGAGGCACATGCATCCCAATGTTCAGAGCAACAAGGTCCACGATAGTCAAACTGTGGAAGGAGCCGAGATATCCTTCACAGGTGAATGGATAAAGAAGATGTGGTCCATATATACAAATGGAATATTACTCAGTCATCAGAAAGGGTGAATACCCACCATTAGCATTAACATGAATGGGACTGGAGGGGATTATGTTAAGTGAAATAAGTCAAGCAGAGAAAGACAATTATCGTATGGTTTCATTTATATGTGGAACATAGGGATTAGCATGAGGACATTAAGAGAAGGAAGGGAAAAATGAAGGGGGTGGGAATCAGAGGGAGAGATGAACCATGAGACACTGTGGACTATGGGAAAGAAACTGAGGATTTCAGAGGGGTGAGGGGTGGGGGGATGGGTTAGCCCCTTGATGGGTATTAAAGAGGGCACATATTGCAATGAGCCATGGATGTTACATGCAAACAATGAATCATAGAACACTACATTAAAATCTCATGAAGTGCTGTATGGTGCCTAACATAACATAATAGCAAAAAAAAAAACAAAACTTCTGGGCACAGACGCATATGTCAAAGTAGGATGGTCTTTTAGCTATTAGCAGGGTAGTATCAATATTGTCTTGCCTTAGTGATGGCTTTCAATAGCTATTTTTGCTTTGTCATTATAAATTGCCATTATATCACCACCATTTTGTTTATGCATAATTTGACATATAACATGTTTACATTTTTCTAAATTGAGTTTTAAAATATATTTGCACCAAGAGTGTAAGGAGTTCCCCTTTCTCCACATCTCTCCAACACTTGCTGTTTACTGTCTTGCTAATTTTGGCCCTTCCAGCTGGTGTAAGGTGGTATTTCAATGTGGTTTTGATTTGAATCTCCCTGATGGCTAATGATGATGAACATTTTTTCATGTGTCTGTTAGCCATTTGTATGTCTCCTTTGGAGAAGTGTCTGTTCATGTCTTCTGCCCATTTTTTGACATGATTATCTGGTTTGTATGTGTTGAGTGTGAGGAGTTCTTTATAGATCTTGGATATCAGCCCTTTGTCTGTAGTGCCATTTGCAAATATCTTCTCCTATTCCGTGGGTTGCCTCTTTGTTTTGTTGGCTGTTTCCTTCGCTGTGCAGAAGCTTTTGATCTAGATGAAGTCCCAAAAGTTCATTTTCACTTTTATTTCCTTTGTCTTTAGAGAATCTGAGAAAAAAGCTGAAGGTTTTGGAGAGGAGAGGAGTAGGGGTTGGGTGAGCCTGGTGGTGGTTATTAAGGAGGACACGTATTGCATGGAGCACTGAGTGTGGTGCATAAACAATGAATTTTGGAACACTGAAAAAAAATTTAAAAAATATGACACAAAGGAAAAAAAATAAAATAAATTTTTGCACTGTGCTTCTACCCCTATGAAAGTTCCTAAAGCAGATATATTGACATTGCCCCTATACTTTATTTCTATTAGGATAGTTCACTGGCTAGGGCTGTAAACATATGATCAAAAAGCCTATAAAATTAATTGATTGATTATAAGTTCGTAGAGCATTATTATTCATATATACGAGTATATGTGCTATTGTACTTGTTTTAAGCAAGGGATAGGCACCTTTTTTTTTTTTCTGTAAAGAGCTTGATAGTAAGTAATATAGGCTTTGCAAACTCTAAGGAGTCTATCACCTCTATTCAACTTTGAGGTAGCACAAAACCCACCATGGATAATAGATAGACAAATGGGCATGGTTATGATAAAAACAAAACAAACCACCAAAACCCACCAAAAACCAAAAAATAACTTTATTTACAAAAGCAATTGATGGTCAGTGTGGCTTACACATCCCAGTTTTGTGACCCCTGTTTTAAAAAGTAAATGATAAGTAATTTGTGCGAGGTCCTCTCAAATTCTTTTTCATGCTGTTCTGTTGCCACTGGAATGTGAGACTGAGTTCAGTATTGCATCAGTTGAGTTTTGCCCAATTTAAATCTGCTGTGTTAAAAAATATTTGAGAAGCATGAGTATTCAAAAGGCAAGTTAATGTTATTGCTATCCTAAAGAAAGCCAACTTCATTTTTTAACCTTAATGGTGGAGGCTGGCATTTATAAAACCAAAAAGCCATTTCTTGAAATATTTTTGTGGGAGAGCTTTGAATAGAAGAAATGGGAAGGTAGAAGACTAGGCTAAATAATACTCAGAGCTAAAATATCTGCTTATCGGAATACAGCAGAACACTAAAAAAATAATGACAGAAATTCTTAAGGAAACTGCTTATTAAGTAAAAATGAAACTGCATCAGTTCTGTGGGCAAGATATTAGATTTAAAACTAATATGTATCTTTAAGAATAAGACAGAAATATTTATTTTATTAATATAATGTGATCTTCAATGGAGAACATTTGTAGTTTGTAACCTGTACTTAAGCCTTAAGTATATAAAATTGTAGGTTTCGACTATACATATGAAAATATAAATCATATGATATTACTAGTCACTTAGTGCTGCTTTAAATAGACATAAATGCAAGCTTCTATATGTTATATACTATTAGGCTCTAAATTAAACAATGCATAGTATTTGATTTCTGTCAGCATCAAATTGTTTTAACTTTGAACAACATTTATTTATATTTTATATAATAAATCAGAAAAGGACTTTTAAAATGTTCTTATGACAGATTAAAATTAAAAGAATGTTGGGAGTCAAATTTCTGGCTAAAACGCAAAAAAGAAAGTTGGAATATGTGCATTTAAAAGTGTTTTACAGAATAAATTTATTTTATTTAAAATTTTATTTATAAATAAATAAAAATAAAATTATAAATATTATAAATAAAAAATAAAATTTTATTTATAAATTTATTAAAACTCTGACATATTTACAAGCACCTTCCAATATTCCTTATCATTTTCAGCAATCAGGTAGAAGTCTAATTAAGGGTAGTTGTGATTTTTCACAATAATTGTCTTTGAAACAGTATTACAGTTTTGGTTAGGTTAGTAAATTACCTTTACAAGCCTTACAGAGTAGTTATATCTCACTGGGATTACCAGACTGCCAGTCAGTGGAGAGAATACCAGCCTAGTACTTGGATCAGTAAAGTTTAGGCCCTCTGTAGCTCCAGAAACCAAAGATAAATGACCTCCCCCGGGAGCAGCCCTAACAGACACCTGCGTCAGACAATTAATGAGATGACATACACAAAACACCCCCCCAAATTCTAACCAGTGTGATTCTTACAGAAAGATTCTATCCTATTTTTTATGCAACAAACATACCAGTTGTCCAGTCTTTGCTTATGACAGCTACTGTAGAGGACTGGATTCATTTGAAGTGAAAATTAGTGAATTGATAGTGACCCTAAGAAAAGAATTAGATGTTTACACAATCTCAACAATCTTCCTGAGGTTTTCTTTATCCTTGATTCTTTGTTTCTTTGAACATCACTTGATCTTGTATTCATAAATGTTTAAGAGGTTCAAGAGCATAGAAATAGTCTAAAAACAAAGAGAATGCTTAAAAACATGTTTATGCATTTCTTGTAAACAACTAGAAAATAGAGTACTAAATTATAGGAAGCCAGAATTTAATAATTTAGCCTTTTGCCTTTATTTACTCTTCCTTGTAAGTCCATATGTGCCCAAAGTACTGGATTCTTCACTCTCAAATGATAATTTATGACTAGTGACATTCCTCTGCCTTGAGTTTCCATAGCATTGAACTGCAGCAGATACACTTAGCTGTATGTTTTGCCATTGTTCAATATTGTCTGGTTTTGGTTCATGCACATTAGCTTTATTTCTGCAGTTTAATGGTGAGCTCCTTAAAGCTAAGGATCATGCCTAAGGCATTTTTAGTATCTCTCAGAGCATTGAACATTGCACCAGCCCCACAGCAAACATTAAGAGTCTATTTGTTGATTGACAGTAATCTAAACATAGTCAACATTTCTAGTCTAGGACCGCTTCTGTGCTGCTGGACAAAGACAGACCATGAATTTAAAAAAGTATCAAACAGAAATTGGGTTGAGTGACACAACGGGGCGCAATCTAAAATTTAGATTTGAAAATTTTAACTTCCTCTGCTTCTACTCATCATGATTCCTCAGGATACATTTAGATTGAAAAGAGCACCTTCCCTCCTCCCCCCATTTCTTATTCAGAATTCAGTCAAGGCTTAATGGTTGAGGAAAGAACATCCTTTCTCGAACTTCACTGATAAAATCTCTCCCTGTCTCACTAACAATGGCTAAAAAGAATTGAAGAATTTCAGCCTGTGATGTGTCATAAGCAATCTGGGTTAAAAGTAAGAGGGCATTATCTCTCCCTTTAGCTTATCATTTGCCTATTTTCTTGTTGCCATGCACATCTGATAATTTGGCAGGTCCAGTAATTCTTACACTGCTAATTGAGTCCCCCTTCATTTTTGGGTAATGATATTTCCACATTCTCAAGCCTACTTTTTCCTTCCTTTTTACTCCAGAGTCAGGCTCATGACCTCAGCCTGGCCAACTGGAGTCCCAGTGATTGATGAGAGCAAGGGCAGGGCTCTGCTCTGGAGCAGGCTTGCCCTGAGGCTTCTGCTGGATGTCTGGCAAAGAGGTGACTCCTTTCTGGTCAGGTTGCTGAGATGGAAGACTATATTTATTGATTAGCTTGTTGCTATTGTTGTCAACACATGGAGAGATGTTTTCTGAAAAACATGTTGATGCCAAAGCAAGAAGAACTGAGAGATAGCAAGAAACAGATTTTATATGACTTTGAACACTTTCTTATTATAAGTGATAAACTCCCTTTTCCCAACGGGGCCTGTTTGCTCTGGGTTATTTGCCACTGAGAGTTCTGTACAATTCATTGGCATTGAAAGAAAATCTTACTGTTCTCCTAAAAAGAGCCTAGTGTGTATGTATGTGTTTTTCCCATCATGTTAAAGGTAACAGATGTATCCTACTCAGCTCTACAGTGACTAGGACAGAGTCTTTGCTTGGAAGTTCATGTTACATCACATGGCATAGTTTTAGCAGGACTGTGTATTAGGTTTAATATTTCTAGCACTAAGGTGACAGCCACACTATGTGTAACACTTGTTTGCTGCCCAGTTTTATTTTCAAGATATCATGAAAAAAACTTCTTACACTATAAAAGTATGAAATCCATATGTTGTTTTCTCAGTAAAAGATGGGATATTTTTACATGTACATAATTTGTGAGTGTTGCCCTATTGCCTAAATCTGCTCACCCTTCAGTAGAATGCCTGTGAAAATTCCTATCACTTTGAATGGCTGGCTATGCACACTTTAAACGGATTAGCACTTCTTACTTTCTCAGTGCAATAAGAGCATATAAAAAATGTAAATTAGAGGCAGAGCCTGTGTTCAAGACAGGAGTGATTATACACTGGGTGTTATACTTTTGGCTTTCTGTGTTTTTGATGGTCCATGTACTTTGCAACAAAGCAGCGAAGTTAAAATAGATGACACTAAGACTGACAGAAGAAGTTCCTAGAAGGAGATTCTGTAGAATGGTGAATATGTGGCAGGGCACTTAGGGGAGGGCATTAAGGAGAGTAACTGTGAGGGACTGAAATTTATGCGGTTCTAAAGAGAGACAAACATAACCAGGTGACAATATAGCAGTGGTGTGTGGTAGAAATACAATGTGAGCCCCGTATGTCATTTAAAATTTTCTAGTAGTATTAGTAAAAACAGTAAAAATGAATAAGTGAAATTAATTTTAATAATATATTTAACCAAATATATCCAAGATGTTATTCTTTCAACATGAAGTCGACTTAAAAATTATTGAGATATTTCACGGTCTTCACTTTAATATTTGGTTGTCAACATCGGGTGTGTATTTTTCTGTCTCAGCAAATCAGTCCCCGTGTGTTAAGTGCTCAATAGTCATGTGGCTTGTAGCTCACGGGAGGAGATCAAATTCATCCTGGCTGGTGTTTGAACTTGAAATTTCTCGCTGAGAAAGAAGAACAAGAGGGCACATCCTTATAGCTACTATCTCTTCCGCTCTACTCTTTTTTCTGCCAGTTTTATTGAGAAATAATTGACATACGTCACCTAGTAAGTTTAAGGCACACACCGTGATGATTTGATTTTCATCTCTCCTGGAATGATGACCACAGTAGGTTCAGCTGACTGCCATATTCTCAGACACATACAATTAAAAGAAAAGAAAGAAAAAAAGAGGAAAAAAAACCCACATTTTTTCCTTGTGGTGATTTCCTCTCTTAAACAGCTTTTGTGTATCTCCTGCCTAGTGTCAGCTGTTCCAACTCCAATCTTAATCCGAGCTCTAGCCTGGTCCTTACCTCCATCCGCCTTCACAAAGGAAAACTAGTCAGTGCCTTTTGGTGAATTATTATGCATCAATTAAAGCATTATCAGGAAACAGGTGGCAGTCAAATGAAGTAAATTAATGTGAATTTAATAAAAGGGCTATTTACAAAGTTGCGTTAGCAGTAGAGAAACCACATGAGACAGTGGGGTACCCCAGGAATTTAAAATTAGCCTGAAGGTACAGGGGAGGGGGTCATTTCCAGAATGTGGAGCAGGAGGGTCCTGTGGAGAGAGTCCCATGACATGGAGCTCTGAAATTGGGTCAGAGGACACTGCCTGTCTGTGGTTACCCTGCAGAGGCAGCAGGGAAAAGAAACCTCAGTTCTTCTTTTTTTTTTTTTTAATGTAAATCTTTGTGACCCGGGATTAGGCCGTAGGTTTTTTTTTAAAGATTTTTATTTATTTATTTGACAGACAAAGATCACAAGTAGGCAGAGAGGCAGGCAGACAGAGAGGGGGAAGCAGGCTCCCTGCTGAGCAGAGAGCCCGATATGGGGCTCGATCCCAGGATGCTGGGGTCATGACCTGAGCCGAAGGCAGAGGCTTAACCCACTGAGCCACCCAGGCGCCCCACCTCAGTCCTTCTTAATGCCCTTTCCTTCCAGCCTCTGAGTGGTTGCTCCCATTGGCCAAATGGAATTCCAGAGGGCAAGGCAGCTCACATGGGCAGTTACTGAAGCACAGAGAAGGTGGGAAAGAGTGCTCTGAAGGGTAAATTAAACACATCCAGTACAATTGCCAACTTGAGTAGATTAAGAAAAAGTAAAGAGAGACAAGAGATAGAATACATAATTAATATGGCCTTGAGAGGTAAAAAACACTAAGTGTGTGTTTTCCTAATCCCTCTGGCATTTGGGTATCTTATATATTTTTTCCTGGTCTTAAATTATGTGTCAGAATCAATGGTTTGGAAACTGAGGTCCATGGGTAAGTGTCAGGGAGCTCAGGAACCCTATATGGGTTTTTTTTCCCCCTCTCTGGGCAGGATCCATAGCTTCCAATAAATTATTGGTTATGCTTACTTAAGAAACTCCCATGACAGAAGGCAGCATATAAAGCTGTCCACATTGCTGAATATCACCCAGAGGTAGGATGGTCAGCAACTTTCTTAGGTTGAGTACCCAAAGTAGACCCCGATTCAAAGGTAGTAAGTCCAGAAGGATGTGGTGGGGAAGTAGTAAAAGCAGGAAAGGGAAGGCACAGAAGCCAAGCAAGGGCAAAGCTTTGGACACAGTACTGAGATGGGCGGCTTCCGCCCCACTTGCAGGGGACTCTGGGATGCCATTACAGTTGTCATTCCTCATTGTCTAAAGGTTTCCTTGGGAAATAAGAATTCCTGAGCAATTTCTGCTCTCTGTAAGAAAGCACAAAGCATTGTCAGTAGCCTGGGGCAGTACGTTGAAGAGCCAGAGGTGCTGGCAGTAGGAAGAAAAAGGTCACCCCAATTGGTAAGGGGCACATGGAATAGGTAAAGGTATCCAGCAGTGACCACTACATTTAGTGCTAGTGATGGGAGATTGGTAGAGGTGAGAGGCAAGAAAGAGGTTTATTAAGACAGGAAGAACTTAACCTCTCCCTGCTGAGGCAAGACATGCAATTATGGGATGGGAAATGGACAGTTGGGCTGGGTGACTGTCTACTCACCTGCAGCCACTAGGCCACAGGGCTTGCCCTTTGGCCTCATAGTGATGTCCTGAAGCCTCTTCTGTTGCAGCCTCTTGTACTGGAAGCATCTCATGGTTCTCTAGGGTATCAAAGTGCAAGACATGCAGTGAGTTAGAGTCCCCTAACTATAGCACAAAATCTGGTCCCCGCCTCAGTCCATTAATGCCGATACCATCCTAATCAACACAAAACATCAGGCCTATCCTAAACTCTCACCCCTCTCCTGCCCTTAGTCTCCTCTTTTCTCTTAAAATAATGACCATAGGGGCGCCTGGGTGGCTCAGTGGGTTAAAGCCTCTGCCTTCAGCTCAGGTCATGATCTCAGGGTCCTGGGATGGAGCCCCGCATAGGGCTCTCTGCTTGGCGGGAGCCTGCTTCCTCCCTCCCTCTCTGCCTGCCTCTCTGCTACTTGTGATCTCTGTCTGTCAAATAAATAAATAAAATCTTTAAAAAAATAATGACCATAATAATAATAATAACAATGATGATGATGATGATGATGATGACGGCGACGATGATGATGGAGATGCACTGAGCACTTATTCCTGTATAGGCTGTGAGCTAAGCATTTTATGTGGAGTACCTATTTACATGTCATTCAGATAGGATTATTACCTTCATTTTACAGCAGAGAAAACTGAAGCTGAGAGTTGAGGTAACATTCCTAAGGTCACAGCACTGGTGGTGTGTGAATCCAGGTTCATTCATCCAGGGCTCACATACTCTGCACTTGAGCTTTTTGTTTTGTCTTGTTTTGTTTCATTCTTCTATAAGGCTGTGTTTCTCTCTTGCAAGATTCTTATTCCATATGATTGTTTGTGTGAAGATCCTTTCTTGCCTTGGTCCGTTGAGTTGTCTTTTTCTTCTTCTGGTGGCAGAACACCTTGTCTCCTTGAGGGACTCCTCCCCACCATGTAGTGCAGGTGAAGCCATGTCTCCCAAGCCCCTCACTCATTGTGGAAGTTGGTCAGGACTTGTGAACTAAGCTAGTGAATGACAACACTTTTCTGGGATATTTATTGGAATCATTTGTAAAGAAGCTTTTTCTCCTTCAAAGGCTGAGGGTACTCAGTCTCATATAATCAGGTGCTTTGGAGGGGTCATTCCTGACATCTTGGGAAGAGTTCAAGTGTGAGAATAAAAGCAAAACAGGAGAATGGGTCCAGGACATTGCCAGAGTCCCGATAATATTGTTTAAGGACCTGTCTTTATCCATCTGTGGAAGAAACCAGTGCATCTAGTTTTGTTGTCAACAAATTCTGTTTTAAAGATTTTGTTTATTTATTTGACAGACAGAGATCACAAGTAAGCAGAGAGGCAGGCAGAGAGAGAGAGGGGGTAAGCAGGCTCCCCACTGAGCAGAGAGCCCAATTCGGGGCTTGATCCCAGGACCCTGGGATCATGACCTGAGCTGAAGGCAGAAGCCTTAACCCACTGAGCCACTCAGGTGCCCCTAGCATATTCAAATTTTATTTCCTCCCTTTTCACTGCCATTGGATTGTGCGTTTCTTGAGGGCAGGGACCATGTCTTATTTTACTATTCCAAGTGCTTAGTGTGGATTCTAGCATGCAAATTTGCTCATGTAATTTGTAACGAATTAAATAGTTTGGGATCAACACAAAATCCCAAGATTTTGTGGGCAAAACTACCAGGAAAACCAGTGATAACTCATAGTAGGCCTTATAGCCTCAACAGGCATATTTCTTGGACAGGCATATTCAGATGTCTTCTGGCATCTGGGGCATGCTAAATGGACAAAATTTTGAACATATGGATTTGTGGTTTGGTTTCCTGTTAGACAAGAAGACCTTTTTTATTGTCTCTTTGTGCTTTGATGAACATCTCACTTTCCTAATAATGTAGACCAGCAATGCCAGCCCCTCCCTCAGGTACCAGAGGACTACAGGTGAGATGAAGGATGAGTTACTATTCTCCCTGGTGACTTGGATTTATGGGACTGGCTGGGTTTTTCTGGAAGAATGATCAATAGCCGCCATATGGTAGAGAATATTATCCAGCCTTGTCTCCTCAGTGAGACCTAAAGATTGGTAGGTCTAACATGCCTGGTTTTTATGTGGATATCTATTGTCAGCATCTTTATTCCTCAGCAAACCCAGCCTTCCAGCAATTACAGCTGAGCCGCATGTATGTACCTCTTCCATCTGCCTCTAGGGGCCCTTTCCCTCCAAATTCTCACTCAGTCATGTAAGTCAAAGGCATTTAGTTCCTCTTGAGTGCCATTTCCATGTCATAGAGAAATAAGTGTACTGCTCAAACTCCAGGCAGCATATGGCAAAATGAGAGTCTGGTCCAGGCTTAGGGAAGGGAGGACTAAGCCAGAGTGGGAGGTACTGAGTGGGAGGTAGAAATAGTCTGAGTGAGAGTTTTTTCTGGCTTTTCTATTCATATCATTCTCATTCTAAGCTATGGAATTATATTCTCAGTAATGTAACAATGCTGTAGCTATGGAGTGTTGTTCCTTTTTATATGTCTGTGTATTTATAGCTAGCACTTAGGAGACTCAGGAGACTAAATGCACTCAGGAGACTAAATGACTACTTCTGTTAAAACACAAAGATAGGGCACCTGAGTGGCTCAGTGGGTTAAAGCCTCTGCCTTCGGTTCAGGTCATGATCCCAGAGTCCTGGAATCGAGCCTTACATCGGGCTCTCTGCTCAGCGGGGAGCCTGCTTCCCCCTCTGTCTCTGCCTGCCTCTCTGCCTACTTGAGATCTCTGCCTGTCAAATAAATAAATAAAATCTTAAAAAAACCCCACAAAGATAGAGTCAGTGTATACCAATTCTATGGAAACTGCTCTGGATTAATGCCACTATTTCCATAAAGACTAGTTAATTTGGACTCAGTAAACTAACCAACTGAGAAAGTGTCCATTCCAATCACTTCCTTAGATCTGGTACAACACCTGGAGCTGTTGATAGGTTGAACTTGAGATTCTGCCTTCAGAGAAACTTGCAAAGAAAAGAAAAGAATTAATCTAGACTATTTCAGAGGAAGTCTGGTAGAACAAATAAAACAACAAAATAACAAGGACAAAAATAAGGAGTTTTGGCAAAAATGTGTGTTTTCACGCATCTGAAGGGCAAATGTAGAAGAGGAATGCTATTTGTTCTCATCACTGCCCTGGGCAGAGCCGGTGACTAGGCAGGAGCACCTTGAAGGCAGATTCCAGGTGGACATGGGAAAAAGTCAGTCTGCTCTTAAATTGGTTTTCTTTTCATTGTGGCAGATTTTCCATCACTGCAGTCACTGCAGCTGATCACCGAAAACTGGATGACCATTTGGTAGAGGTGTGTTATACCAGTAATGGCTCAGCACTTAACCAGGATCCTTTCTCTTCTTTCTTACTGACAGGATCTGGAATTATTATTTAAGATGAAAAATTACACTTCCCTGCTTTCCTTGCAGATAAGTGTGATCAATAAGGAGCAATCATTGGATGGAACTTTTGACATAGTCTTTTTGTCCTTCCTGTCTCTCTCTGGCTTCCTGCCTGAAATGCAGATGTGTTGGCAGTGGCTCCAGCTGTATTTAGAATGATGGTATGACCTTGAGGATGAAGGAGACACATTCAGTATGGTGGGACAAAAAGACAGAAACAGCCTCAGTTCCTCAGGGCCTTATCAACTTGGACTGCCTACCTCCTTTTGTTTGTAGCCTGAAAAAAAAAAAAAACATAACAAAACAAAACTTTCCAGTCTTTCTCATGAATAGCCAAATGCAATTCCTGTCAGAAACATAGTCAACCACCCAACTTTGTGGTCTTTTTCAATTTCAAGCATCTATGGATTTAAGAGTTCATTACTTCACTTTCACCTATAATCCTTATAAACTATTACATATGATAATTAAAATATTGAAAGGTATAATGCTAGAATAATATTGACATTTCACTGATGTGTTTTCTTCTATATTGTCCCCAGTACCTAAATGACATTGATTCAGAGGCAATTATTTATTTATTTGCTTCAGGGAAGCTAGAACAAAAGGCTTATTGTTGAACCCTAGTTTCCGATTGGCGTTTCATAGGTCCCAATGAGACAGTGTCTTCAGAGCAAGGCTTTATTGATAGGGAAGGGGGTTTTCTAAATTCCAAAAGCATTCCTCTTCTAACGAGAACCAAGCCTGGCTAACTCAGATAATAGAGTTTTTATAGAAGTCGTAGAATATAAGAGGAGAAGGAAAAGCGTATAATGAAACAGAAGTGTTCTTTTCTCCACTAATAAAAGGAAGGTCATCAGCTTCCTGTGCTTGTAGAAGAATCTGTAGAGGTGGGAGGGAAGAGAGTGAATGTCAAATGGAGTGCTCTGGCTCTCCCATAATGCCAATCCCCTAAAATAGGGAAAAGGCAGAAAACCGGGTAAGTTAAGCACACTCTGAGAACATCAGGCCTGCAGGTCCCCAGAGAAGGCCTCTTTTCTGGCAAGCTGTTGAGATCAACAGAGCCCAGGAAGAGAGAACAAAACTGGCTGAACAAAGGGTCTAGGGAGGGTTGTGGGTCATGTGTTCAGTTCCCCAAGGGGTCTGTGTACTTATCCAGATGTCCCATGTGCTCTAGGGTGGGTCGATATGTTGATGCTGAGAGGCCTAGTATACTGTAAGACACCTGTAATTTGTACCAGCAAGGTGCCATTGGGAGTATGTTACCTGCAGCTTGCATTCTGGTTTCACTTTGATGAGAAAGAACTACCTTGACTGTTAAGAGACAATCTTGAACACTGAACTGAATATTTGCCCAAAGTTTCTTTTTAAACTGGAAGGAATCCAGATACCTTTAATCGTCAAATCTAAGTGTGTCTCAGTGTCTTAGTGTCTCGGATGGAGTTTGATCAAGCCTTATGAAATCGTGGGATTAGTCTATGCAAGGCTATTCCTCTCATGTGAGGTGTTGGGCCTGATGTGACTAGGTACTGGCTGTAATGGAAAAGGACATCAGAATATGAAGTTGGAAAGAGCAAGGACAAATTATTTTCTTCAAGGACCACCTAGAATCCATGGGAACAAAGTGGGACCCACATCTGAAGTTCACCATCTCTGAATCTTCATCGTGTGGGCGACTGCAGAAGAAGCTGGTGCCTTTACCATGGAAGTGTACACATATCCAGCCTAGGGCTTGGAGAAGTTGGAGGGGGGTACATGGCAGGAGAGAGAGGGCCGCCAAGGGCTGGCTTGTTACTCCCCCAACAAAGTAAGCTGCTGATCAGTGATGGAACCTGTAGGCTATTGCCACAGTGGCCAACCTCCTGGCTGTAGAAATGGCTACTCCTTCAACTCTACCTTCCAACTCTCATGAATATTTCTCTGTGACAAACCATAACTCAGAACCACACAGGCAAGAATCTACTGGCAGATACAATGCCTACTCAACTAAAAAGTACTCAGTATGGAGCCACCACAATTTATAATGATCATTCTAGAGTAGGTTAGTTTTAGGGAAAAAAAAAAGTTAGATAGTAAGCAACTCTGAGTTGAAATGTATATACTTCAACTCCTCTCTACACGTGTGTTTATTAGATTATTCATAAGACAGGAAATTTCTGGTAATTTGAGGAAATGGTAGAAATGTAATGTGGTCTGGATAAGACTAGACTGGATGATTATGAAGCTTCCTAATGGGAGATATCAACAGGGAGAACAATGAGCATGCGGACCAAGATGATGAGAACAAGGATTTCCACTGATCTCTATGGCAGACAAAATGTACGTGAAAACTTGGCCCCATTCTATGCACTGTCTGGATAAGAGGGGTAAGTAGGGAGACGAAAATTGTACTCTGTTAAACTTACTATAGAACTAGATACTGCTCCAAATTCTTTACCCTGCCCCTGGGAGGAAGAAGAGGAGAGGATACACAGCTTTTCATTTATAATTAAAAAAAATTTTTAAGACACATAGCTTTTTGACGAAAGTTCATGGGATGACACTTGTTTTTTTAAGAATTCTCATAAGGACTCTTCATACTGACAGATCCATTTAGTTTATCATTATATCAACCTTCTGCTTCCTTAAATGGATTGGGCAAAATTTGTAATTCCACATCTTTTTAAGGATAGGAAAGAGATCAGGGGCGCCTGGGTGGCTCAGTGGGTTAAAGCCTCTGCCTTTGGCTCAGGTCATGATCCTGGGGTCCTAGGATCGAGCCCCACATCAGGCTCTCTGCTCAGCAGGGAGCCTGCTTCCTCCTCTTTCTCTGCCTGCCTCTCTGCCTACTTGTGATCTTCATCTGTCAAATAAATAAATAAAAATCTTTAAAAAAAAAAAGAATAGGAAAAAGATCAAAAGTGAGTAAGACAAGTTTCCTATTTGTCTATATTCCTCCATAATTAAAATTCTGTTTTTTGCTTTTGTGGCTGTGACATTGCAATTTATAACAATAAATCTGACTGAGCCCCCCAACCCTTGAAATCTGATGCTCCCTCCAGGTAGATAGTGTTAGAATTGAGTTGAATTGTAGTACACCATGCTGGTATCCAAGTATTGCTTGGTCGTGTGAGAAAAATCACCCACACATTGTAATTTGTGACTAGAATTGTAGTGGATCCTTGGCAAGACTCTTCTTAAATATTCCTCAGGCTCTTATCATGCCAGATAAACACAAAGAACCCCAGCAGACTTGGTTGTTTCATCATTCATAGAATATTCTGTAGTATTTGGCTTCAGCTAAAATGTAATTCTTTTAATGTTTGTGCAAGCATGAAAGGTGTAAGTAAAGTCTTAGGAGATGAGGTGTGTGTGCCTGGGGTATTCATGATTATATGTATATGTGTTGAATGAGGATGAGAATAGAGCAGGTATGGGTTGGTCTTTCAACAGAGACTGGCATTACCTGTGTCCTATCCTTCCAGTTGGAGGTATTTCTGGCCAGGGATGGCAGAGACTTTGGTGTCAGGGCTGGGCACCCAGCCCTCTTTCAACATGATACGGCCTCCTGATGACCTGCCCTCCCCTCCATCTGTCAGGATGGTCCAGGTTTACTCCCCAACCACTTGGCCCTTTCTCTTTTGACACAAGTGCTAAGCGTCACTGAATTTACAAGAAACTGCTCACAGAACCCTACTTGTAGCATCCATTTTTATTCTTTACAGCAAGTGCTGTGCAGGAGTTCTTTGCCTATTTTTATTTTTCCTTTGCTGTCATGAGTTCAGACTCTGGTTCATTAACTCAGACAACTTTGTCTGGGTTTCCTCCTCCCCCTTCCTCAGTTGTTGTTTTTGTTTGTTTGTTTGTTTGTTTGTTTTTTGTTTTTGTCTGCTTGGCAAATGGCTACTTGCTCACTGAGAATTATTTCTCCAAGTTGTACCTTTCCAACGCTGGTCTCCAAGCTCCTAAAAAGGCTAATGAGTACTGGTGCTTTGATTGTAACACTAGACATTTGCCACAGAGCTAATGCAAAATGCATGGCATATGTCCAATATCAGAAAGCAAAGGGTTGCAGTGTGAGGGGGAAAAAGGAAATACTTTCTTTATTCTGTGTGACATGGTTATCTGGAGATTTGCTTTTAAAGACACAGTTAAGCCATAGAAAAAGCCAGCTGTCATCAGGATGAACTTGGAACAGAACTGAATCACGAGCATGTGGTGGTATCTTGGAAATTATGCAGAGATTCATCTATGATCAAAGAGAAATTTTAAAATTAAGTTTACATATATTAGATATAGCTTAATTGTTTGGCAGAGAGAGAATCTGTACTGCTACCCAATTTATAGATTTTAATTTGTCTTCTTTGAAAGCAAATATTTCATATCCCAGGGAGGAAGATGGTGATGAGCATGTGAGCTGCCCCATGCCTTTTATTTGGTAACATTTCAGAGTGGACCTGTGCCAGAATATTTCATCATCTGCCCCCGCTCTCTGATTCTAGCAGGCTGATCGGTACAGTCTGCATCAACAGATCCCTTCCAACTGTCTGATCTTCAGTTGGATTTTACCAGTGGAGAATCCCCAAGAGGAGATTGGAGAATGGAAGGAAAAGTCAGTGTTTCTTTCTCTAGTTCCTGCCTCAAAGTCACCTCAGACTGGCTGTGACCTTGACCTCTCATGGTGGCACACTTTACAATTCTTTCTCCTTCCAGAAACTGGCCTGCTCGTTTCTACAGACTCAGGGGATGATACATACTCATCATCATGCTGCTATGAAGGCACTGGTTAACACACTACCCCTTGTTCCTCTACACCTTCATTATGTAAATGTTCCCTTTGTAAATACATCCTCTGCAGTTATCCTCTTTTGAGTGTGCCATCTGTTTCCTGTTGGGACCTTGACTGACATGTATATTACTCAAAAAGATACATCCTACAAATAGAAGTTTCATTCACTAGAAATTTTGGTTAGAGTAATCTTAGAGAGTATAAAATCTGTATATCACAAGCCATTGCATTGAAAGGCAGGATAGCATAGTGGTTAGGCACACAGACTTGAGAGCTAGCCTGCCTGGTTGTGATTTGCATAGAATTGTTGTGAAGATTCAGTTAGGTAATATACGTGTCTAGCATTTAGTGAGCACCATATAAGTACAAGTTACTATTATTATTATTATTATTACTCCAACTACAACTATGAGGTTTTAAAAGATGAAACATTCCACAAGGTTAGGAAGACTGGGAGTTAGTTGGTGCATGTAAATATATTAAGATAAAGCATCACACTGTGAACAACAGGATCCATTGGTTCAGAGTTTATTATGTGCCAGTATTGTGTTAGTAAGTGTTTGAGGTATTCAGCAAACATATATGCAGCCTTCTATCCTCAAGGAGCTTAGTTGAATTTGATACAGTAGAGAATAACACACAAAATAAGGAGATGAAAGGAGGTTAGGATTTGATGAGGGGAGGGGAAGCAGAATTACAAGGGTTCCATCCAGCTATCATCCATGTGTTACCTATCTATGTATTGATCTGTCATCTGTCTATCTCTGGATTTATTACAGCACTTTGACCTTGAAAAGCCAGAGAGACTGGCTAAACAGTCATAGGAGGCTATTTCTTCTGTCTCAGGATCCTGAAGTCTGAAGGTGAGATCTGAAGAGAAGATGGCTGTGAAGTATGTAATTCAGGAACAGACTAGAAGCAATGAGGATGAAGGGAAAGGGGACCACAGTGAAAGACTGAAACCTACATTAGTCTCACTGCTTCCCAGACTCCATGTTCTATGATGGGAATATCCTGCTGGAAAAGCAATTGCCCTTTGTTATGAAGCTAAACACACCTCAACTAAGGAATTAGGCTGAAAAAGGATCTGGAAGGAGGTGGAATTGCTGTGGGCCCAGATGCTGCTCGACACCAACAAAATGAGGCAGCAGATAAGTGCCATGTACTTGTGCTAAGAAAGCTTCCCATGTGCTGATTTCCCCATCA
>RCUC01162804.1:0-60662 GCA_003697995.1 Taxidea taxus jeffersonii | reverse complement strand
GTTTTCAAAAAGTCATTTCAAAAAGTCAAAAAGTCATGGTAGACACAATAAGTGTCTACCATGCCAGTGTTTGCATGTCCCTTGTGATTGCAACAGAGGGGTTGCTGAAAAGTGAGTCCAGATGAACAGGAAGTGCCTGATAGAGGCAAGGATTGAGCAGCAGGGAGAGAGAGACAGTTTGAAGAAGAGGTCGGAATCAGTGGCCATGCAGGCAAGAGTCCCCTAAGGTAAGCAGGAGTACATTATTACCTCATGTCCGTGAAAGTCAGGCAGTGTCCTGGATTTAAGAATACAAGGGAGGAAAAAGGCAAGAATTTTTTCCATGAAATATAAAAGGTTTTAGGAGTTAAATTTTTAGGAGTTACTCTGTCATCTTCACTTTTTTTTTTTTTAAGATTTTATTTATTTATTTGACAGACAGAGATCACAAGTAGGCAGAGAGGCAGGCAGCGAGAGAGGAAGGGAAGCAGGCTCCCTGCAGAGCAGAGAGCCCAATGTGGGGCTCAATCCCAGGACCCTGGGATCATGACCTGAGCCGAAGGCAGAGGCTTTAACCCACTGAGCCACCCAGGTGCCCCATGTTATCTTCACTTTTTAAATATTTCCCTTGGGTATGCAAGCCTTGAGACAAATGACCAGAAGAAAGCAAGGGTTGAATATGATTATAATCCCAGCCAGGGAGAAATGAAAGCATGACCAGTTACCTCATGTTAGGTATGTAGAATAAAATCTGAAATCAGTAATGAACTGTTTTATTATATTTTTTAGTGTTATCACAGATTATAAGTCCTGAAATTAATAGTTTGGACTCTGAAATAAGTTAGGTCCATTTCAAGCAATGACTGAGCTATTCAGGAGCAGTGGAATATAGGAAGTTATATACCTCATTGAGCCTGACCTAATTTTGGAATATAGGGATAACAATAGTGCTTACCTCATTGGATTGTTATGAATATTAATGGAGGAAGCTCAGGTAAAATGCAGAGTGATATTAAGCTGGTAGTAAAGATTTAATAAACATAAGTTATTACTGAAATTTACATTAATAAATACTTGATAATGGTTATAAGTTTGGGTTGGATCTTCTTTGGCAAGACTCTAGATCCACAGAATAAATCAACAAACAATGGAATTATTGACTTATTTTAAACAGTGACTTAGAATTATTCCCCTAGGGAACTGTCTACAATATAACTCATGATCCTGTTTATTCTTACCAGTTGATTTAAAAAGTTACACTGCATAATGAAAGTAACAATGGCCCTGAAAACTGATATACCTGAATTGGATCCCTAATCTCTCACTACCTTATTGACTTTGATTTAATTTCTTAGATCTTCAGTTTCATCATTTGTAAAATGACAATTATAATAATCCCTACTTCAGAAATGCATGGGTGGCTCAGTAGGTTGAGCATCTGACTCTTGGTTTCAACTCAGTCATGATCTCATGGGTCATGGGATTGAGCCCTATGTCCAGCTCTATACTCAGTGGGGAGTCTGCCTGAAGATTTTCTCACTCTGCCTCTCCCTGCACTTGTGTGCTCTCTCTCATTCTCTCTCTCTCTCTCTCTCAAATAAATAATTTTTTTTTAAAAAGTCATCACTACTTCATGGAGTTGTTGTGAGGATTATGCTGGATTAAATAAACTAATTTTTTAAACATTTAGAATAGTGGGACATAGTGTTATGTAAGTGGTTGTCAAGTAAATTATGCTGAGCACTATGCTTACGTAGTTTTTACTCAATAGAAGAGCAAAAGCCAAGAGGATAGAGAAAGAAAAGCAGAGAGAATACATACATAGAGAGAGAGAAAGAGAGAGAGAGATAAAACTAAGAACCAAGAGAATTACAGTTCAGGAAATAGGATATTAAGCTTTTATCAATGCAATCAGTATCTTAAGATTCCTGTTCCTGTGTTTATCGGTTAAGAGGTAACACTGATAAAATTATCAAGTTTAGAGATAATGTTATTTTCTTCTGCTTTGCTAGGTAGACAAAATTTGCCTATGAAATTCATTTTATTAGACTCAGGTCTTGAGAACAATACTCAATACCAAATGGCATAGGACCACAGAATTGACCAGATCTTCTGCAAGATCACATAGTATTCAAACAATAAGAGAATGACAAAATTTGGAGTTGCAAAAATAACAACTTCTAATATAATTGTGTATCTGGCTCACATAGGTAAAAATACAATTTTTGGACTCTGCCTACCTTTAATTTTAGGAAAGTTTGTGATTTTCTTGAAGTAATTTGGAAGTTCAGGTACTAAACATTGAAAAATGTTAGCATTTTCTTCCTCCTCACTTACCTTCATGACCTAATTTAAATTCAAAAATTACTGAGGCATGCAAGAGGAGCCATTATTTTGCATCTGGGACTAGAAAATGAAATAGTAGTATCCCTGTTGTATGAGAAAATAAAATAAATCCAAGTTGCTTTGCATTTATAAAGCAGAAGTGAGCTAAAAAATCTCACAGCCAGATTCACATAGACACATTGCTGCAAAAAAATTTAAACCACACATTTTGGTAAGAAATCATTTTGGGAAATATGTTTATGTTTTCCAAATTTTTTTTTCAACATAGTCATTCTCTATCCCCTTCCCCCCTTGGTCTGATTCTTTTTATTTATATGACGAATTCTAACATGACCTACTGACTTTTCAATCCTCTCCTGATAGCAAGAGTTTGGACAAGTTTATCATCTTAGACTTAAACCACATGATCATTTACACATTAAACAAGGAACATATCAGTGGTTGTTTAAGAGGAAGAATGTAATTATTGCACTGGAATTTAGCAGAAATATTCTATTCAAATGCCTTTCAACATTGACAAAATGTCGCATTTGAAATACAAATAATTTGTATCCACATGATGTTGTGAAACAATTTTCTGGCCCAGATCTACCCTAGGTTTACTACAGAAAACAGAAATACCCTACTAATTCTGCTGCTTCATTATACATTTCCAGCAAATTAAAAAGAAAAGCAAAACAAGAAATAGTAGCAACCCGTGTTTACTAGGTATAGGGTGATGAGGATATTTGCACTCTCCTCAAAGGCATTGCTTTTATCAGCTTTGCAACCCCTGTAGAACCTTGGAAGGTATCAGAGCATGCACTTGAAATATATTACTCTCGTCTCCAAGATCTTGCTAAAATGCTACCCATGCCGATCACTGCCATGTGGTATCCATAAATTAATGTGATCACTTCTCTATATAAACATGACACTGCTAAACCAACATAACAAGTCGTTGGATTTAGTTGTGTTAGACAATTCTTGTTCTCTTATGCAGACTTATTTTTTATTAAAAACATACATATTTGAGATAACATATTGCACCAAATGATCTCACGGTCTGCAGCTAGGAAACAGAATGAAACTCACAAAGAAATCACACCCTGATATAAATTTCATTTATATAATATTGAAAACAGGACAGGTAGAAAAATACATCAGAAGCTACAGGACACTGTGGTAAATCATATTCCAATATTGTTTTTTATTCTATATAGAAAGTTGGCTGGGCCTCAAAATTAAACTGACATTAAACGGGTTAATAGGAGAAAACATACACATTTATACACGTTAATGTGATATGAGAACCCTCTTACGGAATAAAGACCCAAAGAACTGGCCCTACATGTTGTATATTAAGTTTCACAAAGAGAGACAATGGTGAAAATGTAACTAAACTATATAGGGAGGCAAAAGAAGATAATTATTTTAACAAGGTCTGCTTATACAGAATTCTCTTGGCTTTGACTCTCTATCAAAGAATGTTTCTTTTCTCCTAAAAAAGAGAGGGCATCTTTCACATGAGTGTTTCAATCTGTTTTTATAATGCTGTTTTTCAATGTCTTTAGCTCAAAATAATCCTATGCCAAAGTGGTATATTTTGGGGTGGTGTATTCTACTTTTCATATCCTAGGGGATTCTATAAAAATAAGGAAGGCAGGGCCATGTTCCCAACATATCTCTCCCAGAATCCTAATGAAAAAGATATTAATACTCTGACAAAATACACACAAAATTATGTCATGTAAGTAGAGATACTGATTCACCTACATATTAACATTTTTAATCATTATCTTATATTAGAATTAAATCATCATCTACAAGCTTTTGTTATCTACAAACTAACTCTAAGAGAAACCACACAGATCCAATTACTAAGTGAGTCATATATATATATAGAGAGAGAGAGAGACAGAGACAGAGACAGAGAGAGAGCGAAACAGACAGTAGAGAGAAAGGAAGAGAGGGAGTCATATACATATATCTGGGCCTAGTCACATACATATATGAGTCATCTATACATCTAAATCTTTTTTTTTTTTTTTTTAATTTCAGAGAGAGAGAGAGAATACAAGCTGGAGAGACAGCCAGAGGGAGAGAGGGAGAAGCAGACTCCCCGCTGAGCAGGGAACCCAATGTGGGGCTTGATCCCAGGACCCTGAGATCACAACCTGAGCTGAAGGCAGATGCCTAAACAACTGAGCCGCCCATGTGCCCCTATATATCATATCTATCTATATCTATATCTATATCTATATCTATATCTATATCTATATCTATATCTATCTATCAATATCCCCACCAATCCACACACAGAGAGACACACAAATGTGTACACATACACATACATATAATACACATATATATATGCTCTTTGTTTCCTCTGTATTCTCACTGTTAATACACTGGATCCGGCTTTCAGTGTCTTTTGCTCTTTGGATCAACAGGCTTCTAGGTGATACTTGGCCTCAAGACCTTGTCTAGCTAATATGTCCTCTGTATGTTTATTAAAGTTAGCTTCCTAGAGGGCAGTATTTATAAAGATACGTTCTTTAAGTTTTTTTATATTTGATTATAGTTGATACATAATGTTACATTAGTGTTCGATATACAGTACTGTGATTCAAATTCTTTATGCTTTATGCTATGCTCACCACGAGTGTAGCTATCATCTGCCACCATTCGATGGTGTTACAGTATCATTGACTATATTCCTTATGCTATGCCTTTTATCCCCATGGCTTATTTATTCCATAACTGGAAGCCCATACCTCCCACTGCTCTTCATCCATTTTGCCCAACTGCCATCCCCTTCCCTCTGACAACCATCAATTTGTTCTCTGTGTTTATAGATCCGACTCTGCTTTTTGTTTGTTTATTCATGTGCTTGTTTCTTTAGATTCTACATGTGAGATATATTTTAATGATTCTTTTTTGGCTAGAAGATAAATCTCCAAGTCCCTAACAGATACGGCACACAAAATTCCTTGTAACTAGCCTCATATCTCCGGTCCCCTGTCTCCACCCACATGCACTTTTCTCCAACTACAGCAAAATGCTTACTGTTCCCCATGTATACCCAGTTCTTCTGGGTCTGGAAGGTTTAACAGAAATTATACATTTCCTCTGGAAAGCTTTGCTCATGGAAACTCTCATCAAGTATTACTTTCCCAGCTTAAATATCATGTCGTCTGACATATATATACGAAATATACATATATATAAATATATGAAAATTTCTGGTGCTTCTTTTCCAGACCTCAGCCATATTAAGTTTCTGCCATAAGAACTAATATATTTTTTCAGTTTTATAGCATGTTTCATATTATATTGTGACCAAGTGTGCACTTGAGACTCCTGTCAAAAAGATGGCATTGTGGAAAAAACAGTTAATTGTCCAAAACCATAGCTGCATTGGCTATTTGTTTCTGGTCTGGATGCACAATGTTTATTGTAAACAAAATAAAAATGCCATTCTGTATTCACATTTGCATCTATTTATTCTAACACCGAGAAGAGCAATTGTATCTTCTCTTTCAAATTTTGAATATTTTCAGTCTTCAGTGACTTCACTAGCAGGGATTTGGTAAAAGATCAGATTGAAAATGAAGCTTCACAAAGAACTCAGTCTTGAAAATTTTTCTAAGTCCTTAATAAGATTCTTAAAGTCATTCAAAATGATCCTCAGGTCATATAAAAATATTGTCAGGTTTTACCACTGACTCTCTTGGGCGGGGGCTGTTGGCTATTCTCTATTATGCAGTACTTGTTGCTACAAGGGAACTCTGTGTGTATCTAACAAGCTTTATTTCAAGGTAATAAATATATAAAGGAAACACTATGGCAGGCAAGATATATAATCTTACCATGTGCTCATCCTAAATCAGAGTTTTTTGAACAACACAATGAAACTGTTACTTCATTGAAATACTGATGAAAACACAATGAAGCATATTTTAGGTGTCCATGCTCAAATTAAATAAATAAAGTTCAATAAACTTTTTCTATGATTTATTATTTTAAAAGTCCAGTTGTTATAATAATCATTCCTCAATGACTCTGATGTTATTTAGGTCCTTGCTACCCAGAGTCTGATCTATGGTCTGGTGAGTTTCCCAGCATCACCTGAGAGTTCATTAGAACTGTAGTTTCAAATCTTACCCTAGACCTATTGAGTAAGAATCTGAACTTTTGACATAATCTTTTGTTGATACAAACACACATTTGCGGTTTGAGAGGCACTGATGTAAACCATCACCGAGGATAATTTTCTGGATTCTATTAGTGTGAAACCACCTAAGACCATGGGGCTTAAAATGTAATACTAAATATTAAATTATTCAACCATAACACACTAAGATAAAGAGTGTTTATTGCCTGCTGCTGTAACATTTTTGACCACCAAATCATAATTACCTTAATAGCCTCTTCTTAAGAGTCAAGTAATTTTATCTGTAGCTTTCTTTGGATCACATTTCCTACTTAGCATTTTAGTTATCTATGTGCTAAACAGTATTTTGAAGTACTTGAATATAGAGATTTATTTTATACTTTATAGGACCTGAAAACAACATTCAGAATTTATAATTAATATTGTAGATCCCTGATTTATTGGAAAGATAAATATTAGCTTATTTGTTATTTTGGGATATGCATATTAGGCATTATTATCATTTTTAATATCATTTGTTAAGTTATGTATAGTGTATTAAGTGCTCATAAATACTTGCTAAATATATATTAATATCACAGTTTTAGTAATTCCATTTGTACTTGTAATAAATACATATTTATTAATTATCTACTTTATGCCAAGTTATACTCAATGTGCTTGGGAAACGACAGTGAACAAGACAGCCCAAAGATCCTTTTCATGGAGCTTACATTATATTTTATTTTTTTAAAGATTTTATTTATTTGACAGAGAGAGTGAGCACAATCAGGGGGAGCACCAGAGGGAGAGGGAGAAGCAGGCTCCCCACTGAGCAGAGAGCCCTACGAGGGGCTCCATTCCAGGACTCCAGGCTTAGGACCTGAGCTGAAGGCAGACACTTAACCGAGTGAGCCACTAGGCACTCTCTGGGGCTTAGATTTTAGTGGGGAAAACAGAAAAACAAAAACTACATATAGTAAATCATATGGTAGTATTTGCTCTGGAGCAAAATAAAGCAGCAAGGGTGATAGGGGATGCAGAGAAAATGGGAAAAGGTAGGGGCTAAATGTTGCTCCTTCAAACTTTATAGGAACTATAATCTAGGCGTGAAGATTAACCTTAGCTTCTTGAGATTTTTAGGGAGTGATCTAAATGGGGATAAAGGGCATAAAGTGATTAGTCTTGATGGTCTTAGTGCAGATAATGACAAACTTACAAGTTTTGGAGGGTTGGCAAAGAGAATAAAATCTTTGCAAGATGACAGAGTTCTGGCACCCTGTTTTTCCTCTTGATGATGGCATCAAGGAGGCTGGGAATAGGCTAGCTTGTCTGGAGCACATAGATTTCTTGAGTTCCAAATTGAATTATATTTCTAAAAACATTGTCTTTTCCATATCTCTTTTGAACCTCACTTTGAAACATGAATCAGGTATCATTAGCCTTAATTTGAATTGAAGAAACCAAAGACAGGAGTTTAATTAACTTAACCGTAGTTGCTGACATGTGTTTGCTAACACCAAGGCAAGGTTCAGACTACACTGTCTACACTGAAATAAAATCTGTTACCCACCTAGAATGTGGCCCCAAACCTACCACTAATTCATATCAATAAAGCATAGAGAATGTAAGAAATCCTTTCTGCTGCCATCGTCCATGAGCCAGTATCTTTCCAGGACTTCCAGGTTTTTCAAGTCCACTGGCTTTTCAAGTCCACTGGTTAGAAAACCATAATGATTCACCATCAAAACTCTCAGAAACTTTTCTGGATTTTTGAAACCAAAATCCATTTTATTAGTCAGGAATATAAAACAAAGAAGCAATGATGAATGACAACAGAAATCCATTGTCAGAAGGGAACTTCAAGTTATCTGGAGTATACAAAATGGCATATCCCTTATACACCCTCATACTATAAACAAGCCATGATTTCTTCTCACTTGTTTAGCTTCCAGGCAGTCAGTCCAAGTGAGATGTTAAGCAGAAGTGACAGGAAGGCTAACTGTGTCACAAAGGAAGATCTCACCTCAACATTTCTAAATAGAGTACTCATCCCAGAGAATAGAAGCTTTGTTACATGAGGTAGAAGAAATCTTAACCTCCTTGTACCTCTGCTCATATATCAAACATTTAAAATAGCCCAAAGTGATGAGAGCCCCAGAAAATTCTTGAAATTGATATACTGAATGGCAAATCTACCTTTTAAATATTCTCCAGGTAAAGTGCTCTGTCTCTGCCCTCTTAACACAGCATTGTGAGGGCTGTTCTCAAATATTATCTTGTTGTAATGGCTCTGATGACTCAGGAACAATGAGTACCTGCCTTGCCTACAAATAGTTTAACTACACAAAGTAAAAGGGAATGGGGGTTGTCAGTGCTGGACATTGCTGAACAGCAACTGATTATCTGAGTTACTGATTATCCAGATCCCACTGCTATTGAAATCACTCTTAGCTGGGAGCCATGTGTTTACCAGTCCCTTGAGACCTTCACTATTATTCTACTAACAACACGGTAAGGGCCATGTTATATTTAAATAACAGTTTTTTCCCATTGTTTTTATTTATATTTTATTTATAATTTAATCTGTCATAACCATTTGTACACCACCTTTTATTTCATTGGAAAAATACTTGGGGATCCAGAAAGGGGAAAAAAAAATCATGTTCTGTGTAAACTACATTTTATCAGATGTATAGTTATATAGCTTGAAAACAGTTAAGATTTTTGCAAGACATCTTACAAGAATGGATATAAGAAACCACTCCTTTGATTTCTGCCAGGACTTTAGAGTAAAATTATCTATCTACCACCATCATCATCTAGTTATGGGATTGATAAAGGAAGGAAAAGAACTAAAATTATTGAGGAAATACTGAATGCCAGCTATTTTTCCATGCAATAACATGTTATGCATTGACTCAGCAATCCTATGTAGTGGGATTATTCTAATTTTGTGGAAGAAGTTGTTTCAGATTAGTTGCCTGACAAACACCAGAACTGCTCTCTGATTTCAAGACTCTGATTCAAATGGTTGTGTCCCTTCCTCCATAAGATGATGTTGCAGGGCAAGGAGTTTGAAAGAGATCTAGATGTAGGTAGGGAAGTAATTTTATTTTTCAGTTGGCAGTCCCTCCAGGACGAGGTTATCACTTCTTACCATTCTACATCAGACATTAGGAAGACAAATAGATCATAACAAAATAAGACAGACAATTTCTGGCTGTGGTCAAGATGGCATCTGAGCCAAATGAGCTCATTATTGGCCCCACATACCTTTGACATTGGTTTCTGTGCTTTTTCAAATCTTAGAGTATAAGACAGACTATATTGTTGTGTCCTTTACTCTACATTTTTACTCCTTCTACATGATAGTATAGTTGATATAAGGATTAATTTATTGTGCTTCAACTTTTTAGAGTTAAATATGACTCTGGTGATTTACAAACTGGCAGGATCATAAAACTGAAAACAGTGCCTTCAGATCTTAGATTTTCATTTTTTTCAAATTTATTGAGGTATGATTGATGAATAAAAATTGTGTAAATTTAGCTTGAACAACATGATTTTTAAGGTATAGAATGTAATGATTTAATAATATATATGCATATATTGTAAAATAGTTATCACAACCAAGTTAATTAACACTGGCATCACTTCACATAACTGTGTGTGTGTGTGTGTGTGTGTGTGTATGTGTGTGTGTATGGTGAGAGCACTTACCATTTACTGACTTAGCAAATTTCAAGTGTACAATACAGTATTGTTAACTATACTCACCATGCTGTATGTTAGATCTCCAGAACTTATTCCTCTTGTAAATGAAAGTTTAAAGCCTTTGGTCAACATCTCCCCATTTCCTCTACCCCTAACCCCTGACAACTTTATTCTTTTAGTTCTATTTATTCAACCTCTAGTATCATGATCAATTCCACAACTTTTTCTTTTCAGAGTTAAGAATATGAAGATCAGTGCTGCCTTATTGCACAAGGATAAAAATTTAAATGAGCAAATTGTGCTTGTTCATTACAGCTATTACCAATAAAATGTTGCTAAAATTAGAGTTTGGGAAATTTTCCTCTTTCCTTTAAGACTGGAGTCATTGACAGATGTTAGCAAGGCTGCAGAGAAAGGAAAACCCTCCTACATTGTTGGTGGGAATGCAAGCTGGTGCAGTCACTCTGGAAAACAGTATGGAGTTTCCTCAAAAAGTTGAAAATAGAGCTACCCTACAACCCAGGAATCGCGCTATTGAGTATTTACCCTAAAGATACAATGCAGTGATCTGGGTGGCTCAGTTGGTTGAACAACTGCCTTCAGCTCAGGTCAGGATCCTGGAATCCTGGGATCAAGCCCCACATCAGGCTCCGTGCTCAGCAGGGGATCCGCTTTTCCCTCTGACCTTCCTGCTCTCCTGCTGGCTCGCACACTCTCATTCTCTCTCTCTCTCTCTCTCAAATACATAAATAAAACCTTAAAGAAAAAAGAAAACAAAAAAGAGCCCACAGCTTCTGAATTCCATTCTGACATCTCTTAAAACACTGATTTTCTTCCCTCTCCCCTGACCCCATTTTCTTGATTCACAAATACAACAAAAAAGCAAATTTTAACTTTGTTTTTGCTTTCTACCATTATTGATCTAAAAGTAGATTGAGGTGGCAAGGTGACTTACATTCAAGGCTCAAAATGCCTTGATTTTCAATGAATTGTGAAGACATCCTGCAGTCAGACACCTGCAGGCAATCAACACACACTTTACCTGCTGTACTTCACCATGGCAATTCCTGGCATGCATAAAAGTGTAGCAGTTATCCATTGTGGTGGGCATCAAAGAACACCTCAGTAGGAGGAATGACTCAGGAAAAGTTGGGCCACCCTCGGCTCACAACGTTGTCATGTCAGAAATAAGGTGTTTTCATCAGGATCCAAAAACTGATGCTCACTCATTTTCCTGATTTTTGCCAACTGACACAGATCATCACTACCAAACTGGAACAAGAAGGTTAAACCCCAAATTCTTTAATTCAGCCTTGACACAAAGCCTGATTTGTCCTGCACTGAAACATTGCCTCATGTAAACTTTGTATCAGAGGAGGCTTTTGGAAATGTATTTACCTTTTGAATCCATTAGATTATCTTCTACTAATTTATAGCCTTAGGTAGAAAAAAAAATACATTTCTGAAATTTTAGCTAGGTATACCAAGTGCAGTGATTCTGAAACACAATGACTTTTTTTCTTCTATGGTGCCAAATTTTTTTCTATTTTTTATCATACGGTACTGACATAACAGGTTTTAAAGGAAATACAATTTTTAAAATATAATTTTCCCATAATTGGAACTAGTATTATTTTTAATTTTTCCTTTTAATATAAAAATATTATATAAAAAAGAATATATGTTCAGTGCAGGAAATAAATGTAAAAATGCACAAAAGGAAGAAATTGTTTAGACCTACATCTCACACATAATGACTTTAAAAATATTTGTATATATTTGTGTGTGAATGTGAGCATCTCTTTTAAAAACAATGTAAACATCATTACAAAATCTGCTTTTATTCATCTAGAACTTTATACTGATTATTTTCCCACATTTAAAGCTATAATTTTATGACATCTTGAAGAGTACTTTATATTGTCTTCTATTAAAGTGCAGTGATTTATTTTAGTAAGTCCCTGTTGATGGACATTTAGATTGTTTCTGATTTTCCTATTATAAATAATGCTTATTGAATATTATGTTTATCTTAAAATGGCTCAGAATGAATTACCCTGTGGTAGGTCAAAGGGTATACCCACTTTTACCTTCAACAATTTTATATCGCCTTCTACTTATACTGTCCAGGGGCCCTTGTTTATTTGTTTATTTAAATAATGCTTAGTGGATGCCAGCTCTATGCTAAGCACATTTTCAGTGATAGGGAAAATAAGTGAGGAAAACAGACACAGTCACAGGTCTGTAGATGAAAACACAGTCTAATAGAGAAGATAGGTAGTTAATCAAATAATTACATCTTAATATATACCATGAAAGTAGAGTAAGGCTGTATGAGAACATTTAGTGGAGAGACTTTACTTAGAGACTTTGTTAGAGAAAAGATATGTTTCCCTCATGAACTGACAATCAGGCAAACATCTGAAGGATGGATAAAGTTGGATTCATTAGTTTTAAGTGAGAAAAGGCTGCAGAAGAAAGAATTCCAGGGACAAGGAATCATTCATATTTTTCCCAAGACTTAAGATACTTTACATCAGAAAAAGTGACAACATTGTTAATTATAAAATTAGCATTTTCCCACTACTCAGAGAATTGGAAGAATGGGAAAAAAATTAAGGCAGTTATAAAGAAGAAAAAAGCTGCCTTTTCTTTGTATTATGTGTATATATTTAATCCCCCTACAATGCATGCAACTTTTTTCTTTTTTGTATTATTTAGTTATTGGTGCAATTTAGTCATTTATAAATTATCTGGGAGTGTTCTGTGCCTATTATGTTATTAATACCAATATTAAAATAATTCTTATATTAATAGGAGTTAGTTATGTAAATACATTGACCTTTTGTCATATTTTAAAGTATTTTCTTTCAAGATTTTGAGGGAAGATTATACTATTATTGATATATATAAATTTTATTTCATGCAGTTAAATATATAATGTTTCCTTTATACTTTATGACATACTTAACCTTTCCCTACTAAGATTACAAAAACGCTCTAATCCCTTCTTGAATTCACTATTAGAAGTACTTTTTTTGGCTTGCTAAAAGGAATTTATACTTCTCAGGAGGTGATTTAATCTTTAGTCATATATATTTAGGCATTATTATCACATGTACTTAAATTATATATGTCTAACCCTTTGTAATCCACCTATAATATCTAGCAGATAATAATCATACATGTGGGGACGTCTGGGTGGCTCAGTTGGTTAAGCAGCTGCCTTTGGCTCAGGTCATGATCCCAGTGTCCTGGGATGGAGTCCCGCATCGGGCTCTTTGCTCAGCGGGGAGCCTGCTTCTCCCTCTGCCTCTGCCTGCCACTCTGTCTGCCTGTGCTCACTCTCTCTGACAAATAAATAAATAAAATCTTTAAAAAAAAATCATACATGTGGAAAATGGCTTTAAAACTAATACCACTCTGTAAATCCATAGACATAACCTGTGGTTGCTATTTATACGATGCGTTGGCACTTCCTTCCATGTAGCCATCCACACTTGACAGCAGATTTGCATGAACAGTCAATTGTGTGAATAATGGAAAGAAATAAGCTGCCAAGGATCTTGGGTTCAGTCTCAAGTCTACCATCAACATTGTGAAATTTTGGGTGTGAGTTTGACAACTGAGCCCCTAATTAAAGAAAAATTAATATCATGCCTCACCTATTTCAAGTATTATATTAGCTAATTAATTTAATAGGTGTTTGTCATTTACTATAGTATTTACTATGCTAGTCTCATGGAATGTGCATACATTAAAACAAAATCATATACTTGAAAAACATGGTGAAGGCTTTAAAATAATCATTTGCATAGAAGTTTGATGAGACCTATATGAGAGATATAATCCAGAAGCTGAGAGAACACAGATGAGTAGTATCTAGAACAGACAGTGAGAGGTATGGAAAGCTTTCCGGATGAGCTGATGTCTTGGCTGAATACTCCAAAGGGTAGAGTCTCTTGAAGAGTAAAGAGCTAAGGTATCTCTAGCCAACATCTTGTTATAAGAAATAACAAACTGTTTTAAAATTGCAAATAAATTTCTTGTGTAAAAAGGAAGTACACAGTGTGTGAAGAGGCTAAAGAACTTTGGAGGTTTTTATATGACAGGTTAGATAGTTTGGACTCCAAATGCTACAAAGAGATACAAAGAATATTAGCTGCCAGGTCACAGAGTAAAGTCACTTTTAAATACATGACTATGAGATATTAATGTCTTAGTCACCAAATTTTGAAATGTTGAATAACATGCAAGAAAATAAAAGGCTGACTCCAGAAAAATAAGAAATTCACAAGATAAATAGCAGTGTTTTAATAATTAGATATAAACAGAAGGCTTTTGAAATTGTGCAAATCCTAAAGTACTTATGGAAAATATAATCAAGAATATTCAGGAGAGGGACACCTGGGTGGCTCAGTGGGTTAAAGCCTCTGCCTTCAGCTCGGGTCATGATCCCAGGGTCCTGGGATTGAGCCCCGAGTTGAGCTCTCTGCTCAGCAGGGAGCCTGCTTCCCTTCCTCTCTTTCTGCTTGCCTCTCTGCCTACTTGTGATCTCTCTGTCAAATAAATAAATAAAATCTTTAGAAAAAAAAAAAGAATATTCAGGAGAACTCTGAAAAATGTCACAATAATTTTAAAAATATGGTACAGATGCATGAATACATGTATAGACGAAAGGAATAGGAGAGCATGACTGGGAATAAATAATCCAAATGCAATGGAAATTTTGTATATAAAAAAGGAAGTATCTCAAATTAGTGGTGTTATGGACTTGGGAATACATGATTTAGAGTCAGCTGGATAGAAAATTTAGATTCCTGTCTCAAGACATGTATAAACTCCAAATAAATAATGGTATACACGCAAAACATAAAATCATGTGTGTGCTTGAGGAAAATGAGTGAAATTTGCAGTAGGGAAGATGTTCTAGTTATGATCCCAAATCTAAAACCATACTAATAATCAATTATAAACTGACAAAATCAGCCCTAAAAAAACACATCTGCATGGCAAAAATTATCACTGCAGTCAAAATAAGAATAAAAACTTTGAAAAATGTTCATGCCAATAAAAATTTGTATGTATAGAGATCCTTGAGAACAGTAAGAAAAAGACCAGTGGCTTATTCAATAACTGAACACAGTATAGACCTAGTTCACAGAAAAAGAGATAAACATGGTCCTGCAGCAGATAAAAAGATATTTAACTCAATACAAAATAAGAGAAATGCAAAAACCCAAAAGTTTGACCACATAGTCTGTTGATAGGACAATGGAAGAAAGGTGCTCTCATTAACTGCTTTCAAGAATGTGAAGATGAGCTTGCATTCCCACCAACAGTGTAAAAGGGTTCCCCTTTCTCTGCATCCTGTCCAACATCTGTCATTTCCTAACTTATTAATTTTAGCCATTCTGACTGATGTGAGATGGTATCTCATTGTGGTTTTGATTTGTATTTCCTTGATGTCAAGTGATGTTAAGGATTTTTTCATGTGTCTGTTGGTCATTTGGATGTCTTCTTTGGACAAATGTCTGTTCACATCTTCTGCCCATTTCTTGACTGGATTTTTTTCTTTTTTGGGGTGTTAAGTTTCATAAGTTCTTGTAGATCTTGGATACTAGCTCTTTATCTATTTCTACATGTGGCTGTCCAATTTTCCCAGCACTGCTCATTGAAGAGACTGTCCTTTTTCCATTGGATATTCCTTCCTGCTTTGTTGAAGATTAGTTGACCATAGAGTTGAGAGTCCATTTCTGCATTCTCAATTCTATCCCATTGATTCACATGTCTGTTTTTATGCCAGTACCATACTGTCTTGATGATTATACCTTTGTAATATAGCTTGAAGTCTGGCATTGTGATGCAACCAGCTTTGGTTTTCTTTTTGAACATTCCTCTGGCTATTTGGGGTCTTTTATAGTTTCATACAAATTTTAGGATTACTTGTTCCAGCTTTGTGAAAAATGTTGATGATATTTTGATAGGGATTGCATTGAATGTGTAGATTGCTCTGGGTAACATAGACATTTTAACAATATTTATTCGACCAATCCATAAGCATGAATTGTTTTCCCTTTTCTTTGTGCCTTTCTCAGTTTCTTTCATAAGTGTTCTCTGGTTTTGGGAGTACAGATCCCTTGCCTCTTTGGTGAGGTTTATTCCTATGTATATTATGGTTTTTGGTGCTATTGTAAATGGGATGAATTCCTTAATTTCTTGTTATTCTGCTTCATTGTTAGTATATAGGAATGCACCTGATTTCTGTGCATTGATTTTATATCCTGTGACTTTGATGAATTCTTGTATGAGTTCTAGCAATTCCTCAGTGGTGTCTTTTGGGTCTTCCACATAGAGTATCATGTCATCTGCAAAGAGTGAGAGTTTGACTTCTTTTTTGTGGATTTAGATGCATTTTATTTCTTTTTGTTTCTGATTGCTAAAGCTAGGACTTCCAGTAGTATGTTAAACAACAGTGGTGCAGGGGCGCCTGGGTGGCTCAGTGGGTTAAGCCTCTGCTTTCAGCTCAGGTCATGATCCCAGGGTCCTGGGATCAAGCCCCACATTGGGCTCTCTGCCCAGCGGGGAGCCTGCTTCCTCCTCTCTCTCTGCCTACTTGTGATCTCTGGCTGTCAAATAAATAAATAAAATCTTAAAAAAAAAAAAAAAAACAGTGGTGAGAGAGAGCAAGAGGACATCCCTGTTGTGTTCCTGACCTTAGGGGAAAAGCTCTATTTTTCACCATTGAGAATGATATTTGCTGTGGGCTTTCATATATGGCTTTTATGGTATTGAGGTATGTTCCTTGTATGCCTACACTGTGAAGTTTTTAAATCAAGAAAGGATGGTGTATTTTGTCAAATGCCTTTTTTTTTTTTTTTGTATCTATTGAATCATGTGGTTCTTGTCCTTTCTTCTATTAATATGATGTATTATGTTAATTGATTTGTGGATGTTGAGCCACACTTGCAGCCCAGGAATAAATCCCACTGGTCGTGGTGAATAATCCTTTTAATATACTGTTGTATCCTATTGGCTAGTATTTTGGTGAGAATGTTTGTATTCATGTTCATCAGTGATACTGGTCTGTAATTCCCCTTTTTGATGGGGTCTTTGTGTTCATCAGTGATACAGGTCTGTAATTCCCCTTTTTGATGGGGTCTTTGGTTTTGGGATCAAGGTAATGCTGGCCTCATAGAACAAGTTTGGAATTTTTCTTTCTGTTTCTAATTTTTTTTGAAACATATTCAGAATAATAGGTATTTTTTAAATGTTTGGCAGCATTCCCCTAGGAAGCCATCTGGCCATGGACTCTTATGTGTTGGGAGATTTTTTATTACTGCTTCAATTTCCTTACTGGTTATGGGTCTGTTCAAGTTCTCTATTTCTTCCTGTTTTAGTTTTGATAGTTTATAAGTTTCCAGGAATGCATCCATTTCTTCCAGATTGCCTAACCTGTTGGCATATAATTGCTCATAATATATTCTTAACATTGAATTTTCTTGGTGTTGGTTGTGATCTCTCCTTTTTCATTCATGGTTTTATTAGTTTGGGTCCTTTCTTTTTTCTTTTTGATAAGTCTGGCTAGGGGTTTATTGATCTTATTAATTCTTTCAAAGAACCAGCTTCTAGTTTTGTAAATCTGTTCTACTGTTCTTCTGGTTTCTATTTCATTGATTTCTGTTCTAATCTTTATAATTTCTCTTCTCCTGCTTGGTATACTACTCTGGAAAATGGTATGGAGATTCCTCAAGAAGTTAGAAATAGAATTACCCTAGACCCAGCAATTGCACTACTAGGTGTTTACCCCAAAGATACAGATGTAGTGAAAAGAAGGGGCACATGCACCCCAATATTCATAGCAGTAATGTCCACAATAGCCAAACTGTGCAAGAAGCTGAGAAGACCTTCAGAAGATGAATGGACAGAGATGTGGTTCTTATATACAATGGAATACTACTCAACTATCAGAAAAGATGAATACCCACAATTTGCTTCAAGATGGATGGAACTGGGGGATATTATGTTGAATGAAATAAGTCAATTAGAAAAAGACAATTATCATATGGTTTCACTTATTTGTGGAATATAAGAGACAGGGCAGAGGACCAAAGGGAAAGGGAGGGAAAACAGAATGGGAAGTCATTAGAGAGGTAGAAAAACCATGAGAGACTCTTAACCATGGGAAATAAACAGGGTTGTTGAAGAGGAGGTGGGTTGGGGGATGGGGTAACTGGGTGATGAGCATTAAGGAGGGCATGTAATGCAATAAGCACTGGGTGTTATACACAACTGATGAATTGTTAAACTGGGTCTAATGATGTACTAAAAGTTGGCTAATTGAATTTAAATTAAAAAGAAGAAGAAGAATGTGCTGTTGAAGCAACTCCTATGCAGAAAAATTTGGCAACATCTGTTGAAATTATAAATGCACCGTCCTTTGATTTTGTAGTCTCACTTTTGGGAATCTACCCTGTAGATATACCTGAACTGTACAAAATAACAAGTGTTAATCATGTGGTGTTGTTTTCTTTGCAACAAACCAAAATCTAAGGTATAACTCCACATCAAAATATTGTGAAGCACTTTTAAAAATGAGAAAACTCTCTGTCCTGATATTCAGTGATCTCAAGAATATATTTTTATATGAAAAAAGCATGAGGACAGTATATTACAAAGAAGTGAAGAGAATATATATTAGTATTTCTTAAAATTTGCAAAAGGAAAGACTGGAAAAACACCCAAATTAAAAATGGGAGTAATTACATAGTGCGTCAGTGTGCTAGAACAAGACAAAGATTAGAACAAGACTTCTGTTGTATACCTTTTCTAGCGCTTTGATTTTTATATGAATTATTATCCAAAATTTTAAAGTAATCTAAACTAAAATACAGCCTAAATAAAAATACTATGTTATATGCATATACAGTGTTTACAAAAATCTACAGATAACTGAAGTAAAAAAAAAAAAAACTATATAAAACAGAAAGAAGATCTGTAATTTATTTTTCTGAAGTATTTATCTTCATAGGTGTTTTATGATGGAAGAACTTCAGACATTCATAACAATTATAAAATAATAGACATGCATGACTTCTATACCATCTTACTTACCTGTCTCTTGGGTATGGTTGGATTGTAAAGCATAACACATATCATAACAATGATAAAAGAATAATTTTGACAAAAAACAGTTTATCTCATTTATATGACTAAGTGAAATTTCCAGAAAGTTGAATCCATTTGTATATCATTACTATTGTAGAGATTGAAGTGTCAGTAGCTATATGGGATACTAAAAATCATGTTTAATTTTTTTATTGCTCTGGGAAGTTTATTTGGATTTCCTTTTATATACTTGATGAGAATTGCAAAGCTCCATATAGAAACCAACCAAGGCAAAAATCAATAGTATCATCAGTCACTTGCTACTTCTCAGACCCAGGGTGTTCATTCAGACCCAGGGTGTAGCATTCAGTTATGCCTGTGAGAAATGGGGCTTTAACCTTGAAAGTTAGAGCAATTGAATACTAAAATGGATTTGACTACTTTAGAAGTCTTTCAAAAGCCTTCGAGATTCTTCTAGTAACAAATCTATTTACTCCTACAAAGCTTCAACTCTGAATTGAATGAGAATGACAGACTTGGACAGAAATCATCAGGAAAATGTACAATCAAAACTGCCAAGCCATGAATCACATACAACCACAAAGCAACAGGCAAGAAAACAACTACGTCTGTGGCCTTTATTGAAGGAAAGATGTTGGAAAATTAAGAGAGAGAAATACATTCTGCCTAATATTACCTCAAATTTTTGGTGGAGTAAAGACTGAATGTTCAAAACAAGAAAATAAAAGAGATTAAAGGCTTCAAATTAGCAAAAGATGACAGAGGAAGGAGGCAGGAGGTGGGAACAGTAATTATTTAGTACATATTCAAATAATTCATTTAGCTTTCCAGCACAAATAGAACTAATTGTTTGTAGGAGGGGATCAAAGTTATAATCCAATGGTTTCATTGCCTTTCATTTAGTCTTCTTTATTTTTTTTTCTTTTTTGCTCCTTTTAAATGTCTTTTTTAAAAGATGGGGTAGCGATAATAAAGATCTTGGCAAAGAAAATCAGTAATTTAGAGCTTGATTTACTATCAAGTAATGGCAGCTGAGGGATTCTACAAACAGCTGCAAGTTCCATCTTATACATTGGTAGGGGGTTTCAATCAGCAATTAGGTTTGTCAGTATCAATTCCCCAGACCTATGTTTTGTTATTTCCTTGCTTGCTTTCCAGTAAAGGATCAAAACAGCAAAATTTCTTGGAAAACCATAAAGAAATTAGCAGTTTCGAATAGTTACTTCTAACATTTTCCTTTAATTTTTAAGCATTATTAGTCAGCTGAAAGAAGATTTTGGCATCTAGTCATTATGTGCGGCTTTAAATGAAATCAATGACACGCTAAAATGACAGATGGAACTTCAATCATATACAGTGAGATAAAGCTGAGGGTTCTTGGTACACTGAATTTCAATTTATCAGTAATAAAAAAATAAGAATTTGCAAAGTACTCATTTCTTTTTATGAAGATGAATGATTATGAGACTACATGGCTTATGTAAATTTTGAGAATTTAAGGCATTTCTAATTCATATTGAATATAGAGAGAATAAATTGACCTGGGTGCTGGTTAGATTTATTTACAATATTCTCTATATAAATAACATTGCCCTCCACCACAGCTGTCATTCTGTCTGTGCTGAGTTTTGAGCTTATGGCTTGTATTAGAATTAGTCTTTGTAGATTTATTTCTGTGTTTACGTGTTCATTGTTTCTTTCTCCCTATAAACTGAGAGCTGCATGATGAGAAGCATCACTTATGGCTTTTTTGGGGGGGGGTTGTTTTTTGTTTTTGATTGAGGATTTAGCATAGTGTGAGTGCTCAGTAAACATTTGTTGAATTAATGATTATTAATTAGGCACTATAATAAGACAAAAAGTTTTTATGTTCTATTTGGAGTCAAGGCATGAGATCACATAGTTGAGGCTTTGGAGACAAGCTTCCCAAGTTTTGGCCATTAATTTTTTTTCTTCTGTCTTCTTGACAGTTTTATGTACATTTTCTGCATTTATGGATTTTTCAGGGTAATGTATACACTTAACTAGCACACGGAAAAGGTTATGGTACACCAGGCCTAAGGAGAGTCCTTTTATAATCTTCAGCATCTTTCCAAGCTTATTGTTTCTCCTTTTCCAAGTTATTATTGGATAGTTAACCTCTGTCCTAAATATATGATGATTCTCCTAAGAGAGATCATCCTGCCAACTCCATTTTTTTGATGCTGAAAATATCACTTGCCCAGGAGAAGCTATGAGCATGTATTTTCCTACTGAGAAAAGGTATTCCCTTTTTGTGTCTGATTGCAGTTTATATATAACTACTGTTTCCAAGCTCTGCACAGACACTTTTCTAAAATTTGTATTTGTTACCACAACTCTATTGGCTTGGACATTATTTTCAACATTCTACAAATGAGTAAATGAAACCTCTGAGAGGTTAAATACCTTCCTGAAGTTGCTCAGCTGGTAACTGATGGACCTAACATTCAAAACCAGGTCATCAAACTGAACAAAGTTTATGCTCTTAACCACTACCTGAACTGCATTTATAGTTAAAACAGGCACATCATTTTTGTCTCTGAAATAGGTAAAGGTATTGGGCTTAAAAGTTATATTGTAACCCAGCTTTTAATAGGTAAGAGTGATGAACTGACCCTATTTCATGAGGAATGTAGACAGCAATGGCCAAAGATGGGTAGGGCTGTAAAAAAAAAAAAAAAAAAAAAAAAGTTGGGGGGAGCATGACTCTTTCCTACCTTTATGTCTTTCCCCATATGTTTCTGACCTCAATGAAATTTCTACCTAGAAAAGAGTAATCTTGATTCAAATTGAGCAAAACTACATGAGCCTTGGTGTCCTTTGACCAATAATGTGACATTGTGGACACAGGGAGGTAATAGCCTCATTAAGTCTAATTGCAATGAAATTCATAGACATGTTCTCCAATGAGGACCTTGGCCATCCTTCCAATTAGTTCTTAAGGCACTTTATTTTGGTTAACTACTACCTAGATGAGAAGATATTTCAGACAGGAAATCACTGCTGAGTCTTCAGTGTAGAAGTCTCCATTTGGGCCATGTGGCTATTTCTCTCTGCTGGCATATTTCATTTGGAATTCATAGAATCAGACATTATTGAGCACTTGCTGCATACAAAGAATTGAGTTACACAGCCCCAAAATACAAAGATGAATAAGTTATTCTAAAGTTGTTTTTAATGATTTTATAATAGAAAACATAATTCATTTTCAGGGTAGTAATTTGGACACTGCAGAGGGAATCACCCCCCACTCCTAAAAAATTCCTCTACCCTACCATTCTTGCCACAGTGTCATTTTCTGAATTATAGGTAGCAATTACTTCTCAATTAATACTTACTTCTCAGTTTCCTCCACCCAAAAAATGTTTTTGCAAGTAAGTGCTGTGTCTATACATATGTATATTCATAATAAACTTATCTTATGTACATTAAACCACACTGTAATTATGTTCTGCTCTTTTAATGTAATAACAATGAATCTTGAAATACTCCAAAGCAGCACAGACAGAATAAAATAAAATAGAACGTGGCAAAATCACTTAATGAATTTCTATTGAAGGATATTTAAGTCTTTTATTGCAACACTGCAGTGAATATTCATACTTATATCTTTGTGCTTTCATGCAAAAATATCTGTATGATGAAGTTTTCTTAGTGGAATTACTGGGTCAAAGAGTATATGTATTTTAATTCAAATAGTTATTAAACTGCCTACCAAATAGATTTTACCCTTTGTGCTATTTATGTGCAAGAATGGTTGGCAAGCAACTATATGAATAGCTTTTTAATAATCAAAATAAAATATGTGCATCATTAAAAATATTTAATTATAAAGAACGGTTCATAATACAAACAAGCCTTTGTTGTTGTTGTTATTGTTGCTTTTTTGGCATTATCTGTTCTATTCTAAAAAGGGACCAAATTTTAACTCTTTTATCTCTGTGTTAACTTCTGGTATTTACCTCCTTTGTTTTTGTGATTTATGGTAAGAAATATATTTGGTCTTTAACCATGTTACTTGCCCAGAGCTCCTAAAACCCTTGGAATTTCCTAAGTAAACCAAACTATAAAGATGTCTTCTGTTATATTAATTAAGTGGCTTTTGGAAAGCACCTAAGGATGGAACTAGTTGCAAGTGAAGTCACCTTGTGCTTGAAGGGTTGGAACTTTCAATCCTAACCCCCTGACTTTCGGGGAGGGGAAAGAGTTTGGAATTTGAATTAATCACCAACAGTCAATGAGTTAACCAACTCTGCCTATGTAATAAATAAAGCCTCCCTAAATAGACAAAATAGGAGAGGATTCAGAGAGCTTCTGGGTTGGTGGACACATGGAGGTTCTGGGAGAATGGCATGCCCAGAGAGGTCTTGCCCTTGACATCTCTCTCTTCTGGTTGTTCCCGAGTTATCTCCTTTTATAATAAAATAGTAATCTAGTAAGTACACTATTTCTGTGAGTTCTGTGAGTCTCTAGCAAAGTAATAAAACTCAAGGAGAGAATCATAGGCACTTCTGATCTATAGTCATTAGGTCAGAAGTACAGGTAATAACCTGAGTTTGTGATTGCCATTCTGAACAGGAAGGAGTCATTGGAACTTCTGGTCAGTAGGCCAGAAGCACAGGTGACAACCTAAGCTTGTGATGGTCATCTCATGGGACCATCAGATGGGACCATCTGAAGGGAGAGTCTTGTAGGACTAAATCCTTAACCTGTGGAATCTGATACAGTCTCTGCGTAAACAGTGTCAGAATTGATTTGAATTCTCTGACAGCAGTAGAGTATCCAATTGCTTACTTGTGCTAGGAAACCTTTACTCTCTAAGAATTGGAACTGGGCCCTCCACATCTCTAAAGTATGTTTTATTAATATCATCCATTAGCACATTTTAGATATTATGTAATCTATTATGACAAATGGGGATTTTCATACATTCTTACTTTCTTAGTCACTCAAATGATTGCCAACTTCGTTTTTTCCACATATGTTCACTACACTTAATAACTAAAGTGGGTGGCTTAGTGAGTTAAGCATCTGACTCTTGGTTTTGGCTCAGGTCATGATTTCAGGGTCATGAGATAGAGGCCTGCATCAGGCTCCCTCCATGCTGGCCATGGAGCCTGCTTAAGATTCTCTCTCTCTATTTGTGATCTCTCTCTCTGTCAAATAAATAAATACAATTAAAAAAAAAAAGATTCTCTCTCTCCCTTTCCTTCTGCACTTCTCCCCACAAGGTCATGCATTCTCTGTTTCTCTAAATAAATAAATAAATAAGTAAACTAAAAAAAAAAACAAAAAAATAATTATACCATGTACTTCAATAACTTAATACATATATAAACTTTATTTCCAGTTCCATCAAACATAGGCATCTTCTCTTGATTTCCCCTTTGTTAATTGAAGACACTTCTCTCTTCCTTTCTTCTAGCCTTTCTATGCCACACACTGGGATCTTTATTTTACTTTCATATCATAAAGTTATATAGCATACACACATACATAACACACATAAATATAGATATATAATGTATATTTCCTGTCCTGAATCATTTTAAGCCTCCTATATTTTGTTCATGAGCTAATTTGAAGGTTGAAAATTAATGAAGTTTTTGTTACTGTGAATAAGGACATATAGTTCACTGTATAGCCAGAGTGTATTGACTATATTTTCTTTTGTATTAGTTTTGCTTTTTCTTCTCTTTGAATATTATATCTTATATTGTTTCTAATTTTTCCCTTCTTTCTTTACATTTTTTTTGGCCAAATATCCCAGAGAAAATATAAAAAGAGCATGTACAAGGAACAATACAAAAGAAGCACTCTAGATGTCCAGGATATGAATGGAGGTACATATATACATAATGTTACAAGCTTCTTTTACTCATTTTTATGGTTATGAGATGAACCTATGTTGTTTCCTGTAGCTACAGTTTGTTGTTTTTAGCCCTGAATTATTATTCCATTGTTTGAAAATTGAGGAATATATCCATTCCTTCATTGAACATTTAGGTTCTTTCCAGTGTTTGTCTATTATGAAAAAAGTTGTTATGAACATTCTTGTGTGTGTCCTTTGGTAGTGTAGGTAGATTATAAATTACTTATATGTTTAGCCTATTTTAATAGATATGGCCAAACTGTTATGCAAAGTACTATACCGATTTATAATTCCACTGGTAATGTAATGTATAAGAATCCCAGTTGTTCCTCATACTTTGCAGTACTTGGTACTGGCAGACTTTTAAATTTTAACCATTCTGGTGGATGTGAAGTGCAATAGCAGGATTTTAATTTGAACTTTCCCAATAGCTAAATATGCTGAGGATCTTTTCATATACCTATTGGTTATTTGGGTATTTTCTTTTATGAAGTGTCTAAGTATTTTCCCATTTTATTTTTTTAAGATTTTATTTATTTCTCAGAGAGAGAGAGCACAAGCAGGGGGAGTGGCAGGCAGAGGGAGAAGCAGGCTCCCCACTGAGCAGAGAGCATGATGTGGAACTCTATCCCAGGACTCTGGGATCATGTACTGAGCCAAAGGCAGATGCTTAACAGACTGAGCCAACCAGGTGTCCCAGTACTTTCCCATTTTTAAATGAGATTGTTGGTCTTTTGGTTTTTGACCTGTAAGAATTCTTTTTATATTCTAGATACAAGTCTTTTGTCAGATATATATAGTATGAATATTGTGTCAGTTTACTCAGGCTGCCATAACAAAATACCATTGATTCTTTGCTTAAATTACAATTTTTTTTCTCATAGTTCTGGAGGCTAGAAGGCCAAGATCAAAATACTGGTAGGGTTGGTTTCTGGTAATGTTCTTTTCTTGGCTTATAGATGACCACCTTTTCACTGTGTTTTCACAGGGCCTCTCTGTGCACACAAACTCTTACTGTCTCTCTTTTAAGGACATGACCTATTAAATTAGGGGCTCATTTATGATAAAGGGGCATATTTAGAAAACAAAAGAGTGGCTGTATTTAAATATACAATGTGGAAAGAAAATGGGAGTAGAGTGTGCTTAAAGTATGGAATCAGCAATCAAACAAACACACAAAGAATAAAAATGTATATGATTATGATATGTTATTTTAAAAAATATTTTATTTATTCATTTGACACGGAGTAAGAAAGAGCAAGAGAGAAAGAGATAGAGAGAGAGCACACAAGCACACGCAGGAAGAGTGGCAGGCAGAGGGAGAGGGAGAAGTGGGCTTCCTGCTGAGCAGGAAGCCTGATGCCGGGCTCCATCCCAGGTCCCTGGGCTCATGACCTGAGCTGAAGGTAGATGCTTACCAACTGAGCCACCCAGGAACACCTGATTATGATAAATGTTAAAGTGAGGAATGTCATAGCAAGTAAATACTATGGTGGAGAAACTTAAATTACTTTTTTTTTTTAATCTTTGTAAAATGTTCAGAGTTTTTGCATATCTTAAAATATATTTACTATACCTTCATATTTGAGTGAAAAATTTTAATATACTTTCACTGTTGATACTGGTTTCTCATGGCTATTTATTTATTTATTTAAGTTGAAGTATAATTGATATATTGTATTAGTTTCAGGTGTACCACATAATGATTCTACAGCTATATACATTGTGCAGTGGTCACCCACAATAATTCTAGTTAGCATCCATCATCATACATAGTTATAGATTTTTTTTTCTTATGATGAGAACATTCAAAGGGAGATAAATGCACCCTGATGTTTATAGTAGCATTATCAACAGTAGCTAAACTATGGGGAGAGAGCCCAAATGTCCATTGACTGATGAATGGATAAAGAAGATTCTATATCTCTATATATGTAATATATATATATAATTAGTCCATTGACTGATGAATGGATAAAGAAGATAGTGTGTGTGTGTACACACACACACACACACACACACATACACACATACACAATGGGATGTTATTCAGCCATTAAAAAGAATAAAATCTTGACATTTTTAATGACATGGATGGAGCTAGATTGTATTATGCTAAGTGAAATAAGTCAGTCAGAGAAAGACAAACACCATATGATCTCACTCATATGTGGAATTTAAGAAAGAAAACAGATGAACTTATGGGAAAGGGGAAAAAAAAGAAAGAGGGAAACAAGCCATAAATGACTTTTTTTTTTTAAAGATTTTATTTATTTATTTGACAGAGATCACAAGTAGGCAGAGAGGCAGGCAGAGAGAGAGGAGGAAGCAGGCTCCCTGCTGAGCAGAGAGCCCGATGTGGGGCTCGATCCCAGAACCCTGGGATCATGACCCGAGCTGAAGGCAGAGGCTTTAACCCACTGAGCCACCCAGGCGCCCCCCATAAATGACTCTTAATGACAGAGAACAAACTAAGGGTTGATGGAGGGAGGTGGATGGGTGATGGACTTAGGTGAGTGGTGGGCATTAAGGAGGGCAATTGTAATGATGAGCATTGAAGGATTGCATATAACTGATGAATCACTGAATTCTACTCCAGAAACAGATATTGAACTGTATGTTAACTACCTAAAATTTATATTAAAAAATTAAAAAAGGAAATAAAATAAAAAATAAAAATAAAAATAAGTAAAAGCCCCATAGAACTTTAAAAGGATCAATCTATTGGGTTTTAGCATCAAGTCTTTCTGGTGATATGTTTGATGCAGGACTGATTCTTTTGTAGATTGCATTTTTGGTTTATTTATTTCATTCATTTTGTTTAATTGTTTATTGACAGATTTTTTTTTTTAATTTTATACTCTAGAAACTTGGTTCTCAAAATATTATGTTTAGGTATGGTCTTTTGCATTACTGTCTGGGCATATGGAGGGCATGTCAATTGTACTTTAACTCTGGAATATTATCTTGTATTATATCTCTAAAATTTTTTATCCTGTTCTCTCTCTCTCTCTCTCTTACATTTTTTATTTTGAACTTTAAGAACTGATGTTCTTTTTTTCTTTTTTTCAAACTGCATATCTAGGTGTCTTTTACTTTTCCTGAGAGTAACTCACACAAAGACAATGATAATATTCTCTGTGTAGTTCCATTTCATTCTATGATATGCCTTGATGATATGATCACATGTTCAATGTAATCATAATTATTAAGAAAGATAATGTATGTGATTCAAATGATATAGGCTAGGCACCAAGTAAATGTTAATTAAATTTGTGAAGAGATATGCATACCGTATTGTAAAACTCTTCCATATTTTACATACCCATAAAATTGGATTTGTCCTTAAAGTAGTTCCAAAATAATATTTAAGTACATTCATCAAATGTCATTCATGCATATACTTATATATATATATGTATAGATATATCAATACAGATATATGAAAGTCAGACACAGACATAGAGTATGTATGATTAAATGTATACACAGATATGCCACTAAAGGACAATACCAACATTTAATTTCCCTGCACTTTGATTGCAGTCTTTCATTTTCAATTAGTAATAGCCAGCCCAGTAACCTATACTATAAGCTCTAAGTCAATAACAGTCTTACCCTATATTGAAATGTTCTCTGTCAACAAGTGCTTTACCATGATAGCCTATTTGAGTATATTCCTTTTTTTTAAAGATTCATTTATTTGAGAGAGAGGAGGAGAGAGAGCATGAGCTGGGGGAGGGCCAGAGGGATATGGAGAGGTAGAGAATCCCAAGCTGACTCCACAATGAGTGCAGAGCCTAAAGTGAGGCTTGATCTCACAACCCGTGAGATCATAACCTGAGCTGAAATCAAGAGCTAGCCTCTTAACCGACTAAGCCATCCAGGTGCCCCAAGGGTATTTTTAATATGTGTGTAGCTTCTTCTATTGTGGTCTCATTCTGCCATGTATTCAGCTCCCTAACAAAGACTTTTGACTCATCAAGACTGAGTAAATACATAAAAAGAAACCCAAGAAGAATATTATTCTACATTTTCAAATGCAAATTTTATAGCATCTTCAGGTAGATTAAAAAAAATAATACAATTTAGAAGCCAAGTATAGATTGTGTGGGAAGACATTTGACATTACAAAGACATCTATAAACTTCTCAGGACCTGAAAGGAATGTCAATACTTGTGTGAATCACCCTGGAATTAACTTGGCTGGTTCCCCAAAATAATTTTTTAAGTGGAGAAGTAATTGCCAATATATGAAGTTAGAAACAGCTCCATAGGAGCCATGCCGACTCTGGTTCAGTTCTTTCACTACTAGTAACTTTGCTCGCTTTACAAAACAGGTGTTGTGTATTGGTTTGTTATGCTTTCAGAGCAACTTGTTTATGGTTTAGGTGAAGTTGTTGACATCTAAGGGTGAATTTGTTTACATTGAGGAAGTTGTATCAGGATGTAGTTACCAACATCTGTTACTCTCATTAAGTACTCAGTTGCTCAACTGTCAACAGGTGCTGCTGGGCACTTATCAGTAAGGACACATGGAAGAGCAGCTAGGATGTAACTGACCTTTAAACTTTAAATACCGAGAGTTTGTGAGGACTTACCAAGAGTGTTCAAGTGTGGGCAAGACTACCCTTTGCTGATCTAAATAGCTCTCCACCCACTGTGGGGCATTTGCCTCTGCCACAGCAAAGCAACTCCGTCAGTAGTGGTGAAAATTGTGCAGCGGCTCCTTGAAGGAAATCATCTTGCCCACCAGCACTGGCACCTTCATTTCCCTAGCAACCTGAACCTGCTCTAGCAACGAGCGACTTTTGCTCTGGCACTAGCTGTGCTTGGTTGGCAAAGCTAACTCTTCTGAGATCCAACTTGTTGAAAGGTAGGCTTCAGCTAAATTTTGACTTTATTCCTTATACCCACCCTTCTCCTTAAAAAACAGCTTAATTGATTTATTACTGTTTTGGATTATGTTATTTTTATTGGCTTATTCAGAGACATTATTGCTTTGTGAAATATTGTCATAAAGTATAATTCCTGTGGTGAACCTGTGTTAAATTATTGACAAAGACATTCTCAGTCTCTGAGCATAATTTGTCTTGAACAAAACAACAGGGTATGTGTGAAGGAGTCCTAATACAAAAGCCAAAACATAGTTAATAGTATTGGCCATTATTCATGAGCAATAAATTTAGGCATCTGAATTCTTGGACTTATGCTTGGCAACATAAAGTTCTTTCATGATTTATATCCCCAGTGTTAATTACATAGGGATGTGCGTGCATGTATGTATATACCATATACCATATTGGTTTTTTTTCTACTAGGGATATTATTCCTTCAAGCAATTTAACAGAGAACTTCAGTATAAAAGTTGTGAGCTGAAGTATCCATATGTTAATCAGTAAAAGGGTAAACTCCAATGTGTTTAAATAGTAAGATGGTATAAATATAAAGGGAATAAACAGAACAGAATCTGGAATAAGGGTAAAGAGACACTTGTAATAATAGAATTTAAAGTAATGCCAGAAAATATAAATTCCAATAGCAAAAAAAGAAATGAGAAGTTCCCCTGAAGAGATGAGAAAATTAGCTAATATTTTAAAGCCCATGATTCACAGAAAACAAGAAGAAAATAAAAACGGGAGACAGTATAAGAACCTAAGAAAGCAGGGCTGGCAAAGAAAATGAAGTTTGCAGAATTGGAAAGAAATGAAAAAATAACTACTGACTAAAACTCACCAGGGAATACTTTAAAAATGTGAACATACATAAACCAGCAGGACCAAATAAAATGGATCCCTGGGTGTTGAGGGAATTGACTAATGAACTTCCCAGCATAGTCACAATTGTAGCTGGAAAGTCATGGAGCGCTACAGAGAACAACAAATTGGAAAACAACAAATGTGGCATGATTTCCTGAAGAGGGGGAAAGCATTGTTCTATCATGTACCTTCCAGTAAGCTGGATGCCAACACTTTAAAAAACAAAATGGACTATTAGAGCTGTCTTACTTGAGTTCCTCCAGGGCAAGCACTTTAGTAGTGTGCATGGTATATGGCTCAATTTGCACAACAAGGGGAAACTCCATAAATAATTTTTGCCCCAGAGGGTAACTGAGTCACAGTGAACAAAACCTACTTGGCAAATTCACTTTTTTTCCCCACAAAATCATATACAGGATAACAGAAATTTAAAAGCCCCATAGTTAAACATTCTTGATATTTACAACATAGAATTATTCACGAAGAAGATTCCTATGCAATGCAATGGGATAGAGGCCATGAGTTTTAATTTTATTTCATCAAAGAACTCTCAAGGGCTTAGATGCTTGGCTGGATTTCAGTCCCAGCTTCCACAATCTATTTTTTGACTACAGAAATTTATCATCTCTCTGAGTCATAGATTGTTCATCAGTAAAACAATAAAGATTATTTATTCATCTGTGATGTTTTTCATAAAAAAAAAATAGGACAGCTACTGTGAAAATTAAATAGGTAACACGAGAAAACAAGCTGATTATCTAGAACAGCACCTGGAAAAATAGCAGGGATTCAATAAAATTTAGTTCCATTCCCTCTCTCCATCTCTTATACAACAACATTCTTCAACTCTTTAACACAACCATTAAGTTTTGAACATAAGGGGCTAATAAGGGGATCTCTATAGGAAAATGGAAGTTTGGCCTCTTAGTAAAATATTGCACAAACTTTTGTTAAGTCATCTGTTCATCACAGAGGAACTAAATCTCTAATTGTGGTTTTAGCTTCTTGTATACAATTGAACTTGAGAGGTATCAATAGGGGAATGTGACATATTCTAATAGCTGAAAAATATGGGCAGTTCATTACTGCATATATGATAAAATACATATGTGTATAGCTAGCTTTTTTCATTCTCTGTAACAAGGTAGCTATGTAAATTTGCTTTCTTTAAATTAATTTAAAGTTACTGCAGTTAATTCACAGCAAGGATAAACTATATAGAATTCAAAGATACTTGACTATTGACTGTGCTCCCATTCAGATTTGTTTACTATCTTCCTATCTGTAAACTAACCTGCAATTTCTTTTCCTCTGTTAACTTCTAACATTTAGCATATCAGCCAAAGGAGATGCCTTTTTAATTATTTCAAAGATACAGTCTTTTTTTGTTGCTTTATTTTGAAATAAAAACCTTCTAGGGACACCTGTGTGGCTCAGTTGGTTAAGCACCAGACTCTTGATTTTTGACTCAGGTCATGATCTCAGGGTCTTGGGATCTAGCCCTACATCAGGCTCCATGCAGCCTGGAGCCTGCTTGTCCCTCTCCCTTTGTTCCTCCCTCCATTCATTCTCTCTCTATCATTCTCTCCCACCTCTATCTCTACAGTAAATAAATAAATAAACAAAATCTTTAAAATAAAAAGTTTCTATCCTTCTATAGAAATATTTGTCATTTTTTGGCTTTAATAAAAAGGCACTTCTAAAACTGATTTTAAAACCCTCCCAATCAACAAATGAGAACTTCAGCTGTCCCACAGAGATTGTCCCACACTGTGAAGGTGTCAGCAACAATCCTGTAACTGAGGCCTGGAGTCATCCAGTTTGTAGACACTTCTGCTTCTACTTAGCCTACTGTTTTTTGATGTCCATGTTTCCCAAATCCTGTATATAAGATCAGCAATGCTCTTTTTCCAGAGATACTGTGTCTTCAAAGCACAACTCTCTGTTGCTGATCAAGAAATAAACAAGTTTTATTTAAATATTGAGTGGCAATTTCTTCCTTCCACATACTTAATAAAATCAGAAAAGTTGAAATTACTTTTCTCGTCATTTGTAAACAGTTTCAGTATCTTTGAGTCACATATTGGTACATTCTATTCACAATGATTTCAAAGATTAAATCAAAGAAGACTAACTCTCCTGAGGTATATAATTTATCTCTTGCTTAAACCACAAATAAATGATATTTTTATGTACTATCTGTGAATCAGCATTTACTTAAATTCAAAGAAAGATCTGTAATCCAAGAATTACACTTTTTACTATGTTAAAATTTTATCTGAAATGAAATCCTCAAGAAAAGGAACAGGAAATGAATTTGTTCAGAAAGGAGCTTCATATCATGCATTTTGAGTTTCACCTCCTAACTTTACCTGGTCTAAAGGCAAAAACTAACATCTAATCCCATCTTTGTAAGCTTTAATAGTATCCCAATTTCTTCCAAGGTAATTAGGAAATCATTAGTCATCATTCAGACTATTGGGAATAGACACTGCAATTGTTCACTCACCTAATTTATGTAGAAACTTTTATACTGGTGGTCACTCCGCAGGATAGAAAAGCAAACACAGACCGCCAAAAAAAAAAAAAAAATCCCTTTATGATATAATTCTGACTAAAGTCTATTGAAATCTTCTAAATTCCTACCTATTCAACTTCTGTCCATCACAGCCTAAACTTCTATATAGTCTCTTAAACTGATGTGGTAGGGAAAATTGACACATCTGATCTTCTATGAAAAGACAGATTCTAGAATTCCAGAGAGAGAATTTCAAGCTAGGACTACCCATTCCAGTTAAGGCAAGTAGAGCCGGTATTCATTATTTTTTTTCCTCTCCAGCTCTCTCTTTCCTTTCTTCTGTTATATATGTGTTAATTTTTTCATCATATCATGTCATATAGACTTTACTGTCTTTTCCATTCCTTTTTCCCCTCTCTGAGTTTAATCTGGGATATTTCCTACTAAGTTTTCAAATTATATGCTTTTTAATAATAGTTATTAATTCCATCTGTTGTATTCTTAATTTTGTGTTTTCATATTTTAATAAGAATTAATTTTTATTATTTCCCCTTACAGAATATGCAATTGATTTCTTATATGTTCCAGAACTCTCTTAACATTGTCAATGCTTTCCCTTATCATTTGAACATAGTAATCATAAAGTTCTAGTCTGCCAATGCCAAATCATCTGTGTCACCATTGGTTAGGTATTCTATTGTTTTTCTCTTAGCTTTAGAGCATTTGGTCCTGTTTCTTAAAATGCCTATCAGCTCCAAATATACCTGTCATTGCTCTGCTTGTGATATGAAAAATTTCTTCTTTGCCAGGTGGCATAATTTTAAGCTTTGTTAGTAGAGGGCACTGGAAGAATGCTGGAAAGGGAAGGGGAACTTCTTCCTGATTCCTCTGTGCACTCTTTTGATAGGCTCTCCATCAAGTAGCAGTCATTAGTGCATTTCACCTCCCCATAGGCAGCAGTCCCCCAAATCCCAGAAGGAATCCTTTCAGGGTACTGCTACTGATCTAGTGAGTTCCATGATTGCCATTTCCCTGTGGACAACACCCTTCAATACCCCCATAGTTGCCAATGAATTCTAGGTACAGAATGTCCCTACTATTGGCATAGTCTGGCACCCCAGAAGGTAGATCCCTAGCACTTCCATAGCACAGAGGCTTTATATGGTTGGTTTTCTCAAACCCCAAAGGAGAGATTCCCAGATATTTCCACTAGGGCTGCAACTCAAAGAATGTCTTTATTGTCTCATGGATAATAGCTATACTGTCTCTCAGGAGGTCTGGGGGTGGGGGGTGTACTCTTACAAATTTGTTCCTTAAATGTTTGTTCTGCTCTAACCTAAGAGTGATGACTTCTTTTTATATATGATATCATTTTTTCCTTTAGATTCTCTTTATACCTTGGCAGCTAATGAATAGCTTTATACGCCATTACTATAATTTCATGTTATTGTTAATAATTCTTTATGAAAATATTTTTGCAAATAGCTTTCTTGTCTGTGGCTCCTGATTAGCTCCTGACTAATATAGACTTGATACCGGGAAGATGGGATTTGATCATGATTTTGGCTTCAGCGTAGTTCTGAAATCTTTGCCAGTTGGAAATGTGTTGCCGGTAACAAATGACATAAAGTGGCTTTACAAGTAATCAAACTATAAACTATGGCTGTAATGAAAGCCCACTGAAGCAAGTTTCTTGGGAGCCCAGTTGGATGCCACACTTGACCTTTATGGCAGTAATGATGACTACCAAGACTATGGAGTGAAAGGCATCAACTGAGTACATGGTGAATAGGATCATCATCTTTCTAGAGAAAGAAAATGACAAGATCCTTTAATTTAAATTTTAGAAACTGTCTGATAACCAGAGAACTTCCATGACAGCCCTAAATTAGCATCTTATTTCTCCCACCCATGAGGCTAAGACTGCTGAAAAATCAAACACAAAATCCAATTGTACTGGTTGCTGAATTACATTGTCAGTTGAATTCACAGTCTTCAGAGTTTCTGTGTAAAGGTTAACACATTCATTCTGAAAGAAAGGGATCCTGAAACGGTGAAACAATCTTGAACCCTCAAATCACTTTAATCCTTTTTTACCACTGGAAGTGCCTCATTTTCTGAGTTAACTAGCTCTCCTTCACTTGAGAATCTATAGTAACATCACCTAGGGCAGCTGCCTATCCCTTTTTTTTTTTTTTTTAAGATTTTGTGTATTTATTTGTCAGAGAGAGAGAGAAGAAAAAAAAAAACAAAAAAAACAGGCAGGCAGAGGGAGAAGCAGGCTCCTGCAGAGCAAGGGGCCTGATGTGGGACTCACTCCCAGGACCCTGGGATCACGACCTGAGCCGAAAGCAGCCGCTTAACTGACTGAGCCACCCAGGCGTCCCAGAAGGATGCCTATCTTAACCCTTAACTTATTTGGCCTTTGCAGGGATTGGATAGATCTCAAAATAACTATGCTCTAGTAGAAACTTAACCAGATAGTGACTCCAATTGCAGCTTTTCTTCCAAATGTAAAATCTTTAGTGAAATAAATAATGCCTTTTTGCCCATAATTTTTCAATGCTTACCAAAACCAGTTTGTTATCACTTGACCAGGCCAAGATGAAACCTTCAGTTTTGATACAGACTGTGCAGATTTCCCTGTTCTATACCATAATAGAGTCTACAGAGTCCTTGATAATTTTTTCATTCCATAAAACATGACACCAGTCTTCTAACAATATTATGCTGATTGGATCTAATGAACAGGAAATGGCAAGTATTTTAAATGTTTTATTAAGACATGTGCAGATTACCAGATGGATGAAAAACCCTATAAACATTCAGAGGACACCCCCATTTCAGTGAAGTTTCCCACGATCTCTGTCTCTTGTCTAAAACTCTGGTGGTCTAGAGCATGTTGAGATGTCTCTTACACAGTAAGACACACCGCTGCTCCTTATACCTCCTACCACAATAATAGGCAAATTACTTGATAGACATTTTTGGATTTTAGAGATAACAGATATGATACTTGAGTATGAGATTTAGATCTGTATCTATGTAGAATGACACAAATATCTGCCAGCTTCAAGTAAGGAGCAGAGGAGCGGAAGCTCTGCTGTAAGTTCAGGCTATACTACAAACCACTCTACTGCTTGGGCCTTAGGATGCAGCAGATCCCCTGATAGTATTTTTGGTGAATAGGAATCTTGAACAATAAGAGAATTGTAACACAGTTCTCTGATTAAAAAACAGATGGGACGGGTTGAGATAGTATAACTAACTTGCATAAGAAGTTAGCTCAGGGGGCGCCTGGGTGGCTCAGTGGGTTAAAGCCTCTGCCTTCAGCTCAGGTCATGATCTCAGGGTCCTAGGATCGAGCCCCACATCAGGATTTTTGCTCAGCAGGGGGCCTGCTTCCTTCCTCTCTCTGCCTGCCTCCCTGCCTGCTTGTGATCTCTCTCTCTCTCCAAATAAATAAATATTTAAAAAAAAAAGGTAGCTCAGGGGCACCTGGGTGGCTCAGTGGGTTAAAGCCTCTGCCTTTGGCTTGGGTCATGATCCCAGGGTCCTGGGATTGAGCCCCACATTGGGCTCTCTGCTCAGCAGGGGGCCTGCTTCCTCCTCTCTCTCTCTGCCTGCCTCTCTGCCTATTTGTGATCTCTGTCAAATAAATAAATAAAATCTTAAAAAGAAGTTAATTCAAATTCCTTTGATATCAATTCTTTTGGCATTGATTTGTCTTCTTCAGTTTATATCCATGGGCTCTTGGGGTTTGGGGTATTCCTTAAGAGCAGTTTATGGACAGGGGGAAAAATAAACTCAAGTTGGGTTAGGAGATGGTCAATATAGCATAACAGTATTACCCAAAAGTGGACAAATGAACAGATAAGATGCCATAGTCCCATTCAGGGATAATCCTTAAGAAGTATGGTAAAAATAATAATAGTAATAAAAATAAATAAATAATGAGAATAAGATAAAATAAATCCTCCCAATGGGAAAAACTTCAAACAATGCATATACATTTGGTTGTCTACTTAGAGTAAGAGCCAGAAGCATGAATCCACACTAACTCACAGGGAGTTGCTAACTGGTTGGCTGGTTGGCTGGTTGGGGAAAAGACTTGAAAAGAACAGAATGGAAAACTAGTAACAGAGAGATGACCCTTTCAGAATGGGCAGGGTTTATGAAGATATTTGCATCTCATGTTGAAGTCCAACAAAGGGCATCCCCTGTAGGGTAGGCTCGTCCTAATCAATTGGCACACACTATGGATTTCAGTCATATTCTTTCCCCAGTCTGCCTAGTGTTTGAACAGCAAATCAATGAACAAAGAGAGGTGTGCACAAGAATAGAGGCTATGCATGAGCTCAACAACTATGTACTTTGTTTTGTCAGGAATAGCCTGGGTAATGATATTGTTGAAATCTTATTTTCCAACAGTTGAAATGAACACTGAGCTCTAAATTTGTCGCCATTGTCTGAATGTAAAAGCCAGTCACCTGTAGCAATTAATTTACAGTAGATTTATTTCATCATGGATTGGGAAGTTTTTCTTCCTTCCTGGGATAGACATATATTCTGGATCTAGCTTTTCCTTCCTTCTTGTAATATTCTGGCAGCACTACCTTTTAAAAACTCAGATAAGCCTTTGTAAACCATCATGGAATTCCGCATAGCTTTGCTTCTGATCTAGGAACTTATTTTACCAATTTAACTGTAGCAATGGGCTAACATAAGTGAATTTAAATGACCTTAAAACAAGACTTGCTTGAGAGTAGTTGGACTAGTTGAAAGGTGGTAAAATGGCTTACTCTTGTGTCCTTTGTAGCACCAATGGGTAGACTACACCCTGAGATGATAGAGTTCTGTCTTGTACAATGTATTATTATAGGGTTTGAATCAGATACCATTATATGATGCTCTCTTGCAATATATACGGGTCTTGCAGAGTATACAGGTCTGATAATCATGAAGTGGAGGCAGCTCTTCTCAGTATCATCTGTAGTAACCCACTATCAGAATATTTATTTCCTGTAACAGAAATCTTCAGCTTTGCTGGTGTGGAGGTCTCAGTTCTTTTTTTTTTTTTTTTTTAAGATTTTATTTATTTATTTGACAGATCACAAGTAGGCATAGAGGCAGGCAGAGAGAGAGAGAAAGAGAAGCAGGCTCCCTGCTGAGCAGAGAGCCTGATGTGGGACTCGATCCCAGGACCCTGGGATTATGACCTGAGCCAAAGGCAGAGGCTTTAACCCACTGAGCCACCCAGGCACCCTGGAGGTCTCAGTTCTTAAGGAGGGAATGCTTTAACAATTGAACACAACAATGGTTGTATATTAGGAAATCAGACTGATACCTAACCATTTTGGATCCTTGTGCCACTGAAACAGTAGGCAGGACAGAAGCTTCCTCCATTGGCTGAAGAAATCATTCCCAATTACAGAGGAAAAATAAAGTTGTCGCTATATAAGGATGACAAAGAGAACAATATCTGCAATCTGGAGGGTTCTCTAGGGTCCCTGTTTGTGAGTCAGGTCAAGGGAAAATCAAGCAACTGAAAAGAGAAGGCACAAGTAATTTAACAATATGGAACCTTTGGGAATAAAGTTTTGAGTCATTCAACCAAGTAAGAAACCTAGACCAAGGTCCTGGCTAACGTTAGAGGAAATAAGGAAGAGGTAGGAGGGGAAGGAATCTGTAAATATCAACTATAATCTTTTAAGTAAAGAAATGAACACTGCAATTGCTTTGCAATTTTTTTCTTTTATATGTGTTTATAATATACATGTGCTATTCATATGCCATTTTCTTTTCTGTCTTATTTACATTATAATTCAATATAAAGTTTTTGACAATTAGCCTTACAAGTTAATGTTCAAGTAACATAATATTCAGTGAGTGGTATTGTAACTAAAGTTGTAGATTCAGTGACTTTTGAAACTTCATTTGGGAAAAGTTTGAGAACTTTTTCACTTGCAAAAAGGTAGCTGTTATCTTGCTGGTGGAAAACCTAGCATGGTTTTGTTGTTTCACAGAAATTCAGTTGTAGCAGAGGGGCGCATATGAAAGTAAGCAGCCAAAGGGATTGACTGTATCATTTAACAAATATATTGCCTCTAGGTACCAAATTCCCTCTTAATTGTTATGCTCATGATACTGGAACATTTCTCTTCTGTCAGAGGGAATAAAATTAACCTTTGTCAGCAAAAAATATTCAGTGGACCTAGAAGGAAAAGGGCCTCTTCTTGCTTCCTGTTTATGCTCTCTTTTAACTTACTGTCTATGGTAGCTCCCCAAGGCAGCTTCCCCCAACATGCTAGATCATAGCCTCCTCATGCACCACCACAGTGAGTGGTGAGTTCTCTTTGTACTGCTTCCTATTTGACAGTTTTCCCTTACAATTTAGAGGGTGATTATCATAGCAAAACAGCTCCCATATATGGCATCTCCATCATCCCCAAAGGTGGAGTCCCAGAAAATTCCACAAGCACAGATCTTCTACAGAATTGCTCTGCCTTTCTATTGCCTATAACCTTACTGTCTACATTGAAGTCTGGATGCCGGCCCTTGGAGGCAGGACCCCTCTCTTAGACTTCTTTCTTTTTCTCTTAGTCCTAAGGGTAGTGGCTGCTCACAATATCTGCTCTTATATTCTTCACAGTTCTCTTTATGACTTGAAGGTCTAATCTCCTTTATGCTAATCTCCTATTATAGTTCTTAATAAATTATTAACACATACAAATTATTGTGTAGCTTATGTCTCCTGACTATATCCTGAGAAATTCACTTGGTACTTTCTTACTGATTACCAGACATGTACCAAAAATTATAGAGATTTGGGATGCTGTTAACTCTCTTTGGAGAGGTATTAATGTTTTCCTGGAAGGCATATAGTATAGGGAAGGGTTGTATAATATCCTTAGAAAAAAATTTATAATAAAATGTCAGTAGTGCTAAGAGATACAAGGGAAAATCAAGTAGAGCAAGGAGATACGAAGAAATAGAGTGTGACTCTTTGGATGGGCTTGTCAAGTAAGGCTTCTCTGAGGAGTGTCAAAAGAGCAGATACCTGAATGATGTAGCAATAATGTTCCTGAAAAAAGAACAAATGGAAAAGATAATATAAGATACAATAAACAAGGGAGGTAGATATAAACAATAAGATCAGAAAAGCAGGTGGGCCCCAGATCATGCAGGTTATATTAGGACATATTGAAACCTCTCTTGCCAATCTCTCTGTAACTACCCTTCTGTTTTGTTTTGCTTTTTGTAATGTAAAATTAGTATATAATCAGAAGGAGCATTTATAAGTGATTAGTGCTAGACTTTCAAGTACCAAAAACATACAGTAAAACTGCTGTTACAGTGTCTTAGTTGAGTCTCTGCCAAGTCAGAGCCTGAAAGGAAGACTTGGGAACAGATAGTTTATTTAAGCAGCTGGCACCTCGCAGCAAGAGTGAGAAAATTGAAGAGTAAAACAAGGGAGAAATAAGAGAAGATAAAGTGTCATTACAGAGTGTTACTTATATGGACAGCTGGGATTCACTTCCACTGGGGAACCACTGCAGGACAAGGGTTTACATTATGAAATTATGTACTAGCTTTGCCTGGGAGTGCCTTCCAACCTCCCATACCCTCCACCCACCCACATCCCCAGTGTATTAAATCTCATTAACTTCTAGGTTGCCTTGCATGAATTTGAGCAAGATCTCATGGTTTTGGAAAAACTTGGGCAAAAAAATTGGAGAGATTTGGCAGGCTTTTAAAATGGAATGCTCTCCTCCCCAGCATAGGAATGACTCAACACAGTTGCAGTTAAAATGAGTGTTGGGCTGGGGGCACAAAAATACATGAGAAATTGGGTTCATGAAGTACAAAACTTAAACCCAGTGGTCTTTTTATTGCATAGTTAGTGAAATGCACCAGTGAAACTTGTTTAAGTTGCTAGCTGGGAGTTCCAGGCCAGGCATTTGGCTGAGCTATTTAAATGGCAGCCCCCCCGGCCCCCGCCGCCCCGCCTGCATTTGGGAGAAACCTTGTAGTTGGTTTCTGTTTAGAGTTAAGTGTGAATGGAATGACTGAATTTTCTGGCTGGCCGAGACTTGAAAAAGAGTAGCATCAATCCATATGAAATCTTGAAACTCATTTATTTCCAATCTTTGGCCTTATGTAGGGATTTATGCCTAAAAAATACTGGAGACCAGGGAAACTACTTCCTGCCTCTCTGTTGACTGTCTTCTCCCTGGTCTCACCTCCCCTCTCTCTCCACTAGTGTCCACCCATCCTCCAAGTGCATAGCACAAGGTATTTGGAAGAGCTTTGGGTGGAGAATTCCAGCCAAACCAATTATATCCAAATTGGTAGTTACAAGATGTATTATGTTGGTCTTCTACTATAGCTTGAACTGAAATATCTCTAAAAATTGCTTTGAAAATTGAGAACAGTAAACATATATTTTTATATTTGCTTGACAATCAGAGATCATCACAATTAAATTCATGTGCTTTTGTTTTTTATGCCATCATATGACTGTAGTATATAATATCTCAATTGTGTTTTTTTAATTTTTAGAATGTTTACATTTTATTTTCAAATTTATAATTTTTGTCTTCTTATCCATCAATTGCTAGTTTTTCTTTTTGTTGCTCAAGCTGTATGTTTCATTGTAAGACTCTCTTCAGATTGTACTTGCTATGTTTTTTGAAGTTGAGAAGCAAATGAACAGTAAATAGAACCTGTCCTAGGGATCTAAATGAAAGTTATTTTTTTTAATGGATCAGTTATTTAAGTGGGTTCTTTGTAAAAAATTTAGAACACCAATTTGTGAGGGTAAACTCCATTTGTGAGAGAAAACACAGAGCAGAGGTAGCCCTGAAGCTGAGGAACAGCCTTGATTTTTGGCAGAATTTGCGAGTCCACAGCTTTCTGATCAACCTTGCGCTGCTATGGAATCTCGTCTTTCTTTCTCAGTGTTGAAGATCTCACCCTCCTGGTGCCTGGGCTTATGCAACTTCTTCTTGAAATAAGCATCAGTGAGACATTTGGGGATTTTCACACTGCTGATATAAATTTTGGTAGAAGTGGCAATGACGAATTTTTGGTGTGTTCTACGCAGAGGAACTCGATGGAGGGACAGAGGTCCAGTCACAAGTAGCAAGCCACTGCTCAGTTGCTTCAGAAATACCCTCTTGCCTCTGTGGCGCCCAGTGAGGATGATCAAAATGGTCTCAGGGGTGACGCTAGCTCACAGTTTTCTCACATGCTGGCTGAAAAGTTTTTTGCCATGGCTCAACAGCTTTCGAGGCACAATCTTCAGGAGGATAATACCTAGGCATTTTGCGAAGTTTAACCACTCGTTTAACCATTCTTGTCACCACCAACTGGTTTTGTGACGGTTGCAAGAACCCTCTTTTTCTTTTCAACTCTGGATTTAGCTGCCGAATACCTCCTCTTGTACATGCCCTTTCTGGAATGCATAGTCGATTGGGAGTATCTGCCAATTCCTCTGACTAGGACAGGGTTTTGGCTGCAGTGGGGCTTCCCCTTCTTCAGCATTTTAGCCTGTGGGTTACCCTTCTTAGCCTTGCCACCGGCGGCATCAGTTTTCTTGTCTTCAAGTTTCTTCTCCTTAGCATCCAGCTTCTCAGCTTTTTCGCCCACCATCTTGCGAGATGGGAAAGAAAACTAAGTCCCCCAAATGAAAGTATTTTAACAGGTATTTTACTCACTAGCAAATTTCTCTTCTATTGATTTATTTTCATTGTTCCCCAATCCATGTCTTTGTTTTGTTTCTCAGGATTCCTGAGAAAAATAAAACCTGATAAATTTCTGTAGTTCAAACATTTATTCTGTTAGGTTTTTTTTTTAACTGTTATATATTTTTTTAACATGTCTTACTTCATTTTTTGATGTTTTCTCTTCCTAACACTGTCATCTTCTAAGAACATACACATATTCTCACACAATTTACTCCTACAAATATAACATATATATTCTTTTAGGTAAAACTAGTGTTACCAAAAATATTTACAAAAAATAATGTGCCTATCTACTGTTTCATGACAAAACAAGTTAAAATTATTGTTCCCAGGAAAATAATTTATTAAATGAATTCTTATAATCCATCAGATAAGGAAAAATAATTTATCCACAACTTAGGTCCAAGTAGGATAACAACAGCACATTCCATTAATAAAATGCTTCCATATATGACTGCCTTTTATGTCTCACAACAAGCTTGAAAATTGAAGGACTAGAGAAAAGTTAATTAAGTTAATTAGAGAATTAAGTTAATTAGAGAAGTAAGTATGTTTGCATACTTATTTAGTGACTGATATAACCAAAGATCAGTTGAGTGCAATTCTAACCGAAGTTAAACTTCTAAATTTTCTAAAAGAACTGTGTCTTTACACAGCCTTTTTCTGTTTGTTTGTTTTACGCAGTTACAGCCTCTTCCATTTGACTTCCAAAATAAGTATCATGGAAATGTGAAACATTGCCTTTTTACAACAATGTGTAAAATGTTGTGAATGGTCTCACTTGCAGGGAAAATTTAATTTTTTAAGTATGCTTCCATCCTTTCATTTAATTACCTCTGATATAAAATATCTTATTTCTCACTTCAGTCAATTCTTCTTCCAACAAGTGCTAATATAGTGTCAAATTTTGAAAATAATGGCTGTGATTTTAGGTCCTCAAAAAGGAAAAACCTGTATCTACTTTTTTATACTCACAATAACCAACAAAGTAAAAATTAAAAAAAAAAAACCTCTTTATGCTAATGTAAAACATAACAAAAGCAATGTGGTTGGACTAAATTTACTGTAATTCCTTTAAAATTCATTTGCAGGTAGTGAAGAGTCATATAAGCAAAATCAGGCAAGAACAGAACTAACTAGCTCCAAAAAACACATTCTCAGCATCTATTTAAAAACACTTGAGAAAGTACATACTTTTAAAATATTGTTTTGAGGGGTTCTGGGTGGCTCAATTGGTTAAGCGGCTCCCTGCTCAGCAGAGAGCCTACTTCTCTCTCTCCCTCTGCCAGCCACTCTGCTTACTTGTGCTCTCACTCTATCATTCTGTCAAATAAATAAATAAAATCTTTAAAAATAATAATAAAATAAAATAAAATATTGTTTTGAAGGTTCTATGATGAAAAATTTTCAAGGTAGCTGCCCTGAAGTACCATATATTGGTTTTTCATGTCCAGTAAAACCAGATAGAATTAAAGATCTGTAAATATTCTCTATTATACATTAGCAAAATCCCTTACTTGAAATTAGTGACCAAAGGAAATAGCATATACAAATATTCCTTTATTTAATCATCATTTGATTAAAAATAATCTGTTCTTGATTTTTGCTTCAATAAAATAGAGGAGGTCATTAATTTGGTAATACCCATACATGTACAGTTAATAACTTTACTAAGTGAGTCAAAGTGATGGAAAAATTAGCCTAGGATTCAACAGAGAACTTACTACAAGGTACTAGGAGCTCTATGGATTCTTTTTTCAGGCTTAGGGCAAGAATTGCTGGTAAAGCTCTTGCATTTTGCATTTGCTAAGGGAGTATTTGTTCAGAGACAACTTTTTACTTGTCAGCTGTCCCTGGTGTTCTAGAGTTGTTTCTATGTTTGATTTGTTTTGAAATACACAGCACATGAAAAGAATAACATAATGAATTCCCATGTGCCTGTCACCCAGATTTAAAAAATGTTAACATTGTGCTTTTTTTTTATATTATTCTTACAGAAATAAAAGATTTACCAATATAACTTATACCTACTTTGTCTCCTTGCACAAATATTACCTTCCCTTTCTCCTTAGAGAGACTTGGTGTCTAATTCTATATTAATATGTAATTCTTTACTACATATGCATATATGTATGAACATATAAAAAATAGAATATTTGGAGACTTTTAGGTTTTACATAAATTGCATCATACAATGATGTTTTCCCCCATTTTCTTTTTCTCTGTCAACATTTTACACCCAGGTAATATTGTTTTAGAATTAATGTAACTGTTTCTTTTTATCTACAGATTGCTATTCTATTGTATGAATTAATAAATCACAATTTTATTTTTCCATTCTTTATAGATATTTAAGTTTCCCTGTTCTTTATGTTTGCTTATTATTTAATTTTGGTATTACAAACTATGTTGAAGTGAATACTGCTAAATAAAAACAAATTCAGACTTAGAAAGGAGAGGTATCATTCAGAGGAAATACAGTTACCATAGGAAGAACACTGTGGTCTCAGAAATCTGCAAGTATCTCACAGTCAAACAAACAAAAAAACAAAACAAGCCCCTTTTTTATTTTAGAAAATAGAAGAGAGGAAGGGAGAGAGAAGGAGAATGTTATAAGGGGAAGCTAGATGTGTATGAAGAAATGACCAGTAGGATCTGACAAGGAAAGGGTCTTAATGTGGTCATTCAAGTCCCAGGAGAAGCTGATAAGGGGTACAAATTCCACATTTGGAGTGTTTTCATGTTCTTGGGACGTACAGGGACCTGTAGGAAGGAGAGATTGCTGACTGAAGTTCGGTTAAGACAAAGCAGAGGATAAGAAATGGGCAATAGTTAACATTTTGTCAGTTCACTCAACTGCTTAAGAGACAAAGTTTGTCCTTTGATACTATTTGAAGTGGAATAAGAGTACTTGTAAGGTTGAAATTAATCCATATAATTTTCAGGGGTTAAGCACCCTTCACATTCTTATTGGCCTGAAGGACTACCTATGTTACATAGTGAGTGTATTATCAGACTGAGAACTGTTGGAAGGATATCTAATGAGAGATATATCTAGGAATAAAATTTAAAAAGAGCAACTATTAAAGTTTGAACAAGTGAGTAAAACCTAGACTTGAGATTTGGAGGAGCCAACTGAGAAGATCCTAAGAAATTGGATCTGAAAGCATATTCATTCAGATGGTAGAATGAGGTTGGCAGTGGCAGTCTCACAAATTCCCCAGTTGACAGTCTGAATGTTTTTGGTGATGGCATAGAACATCAGAGAGTATTCAAAAACATGCACAGCCGTCTTTCCAAGCACTACAGACAACACTGTGTAAATGCCCCCTCAGAAGGCGTGGGTCATGTGTGATGCCAGACAATTGTGAAGGGTAATTAGCTGGAGTCAGTGTAGTTAGCAGTGATGTTGGAACTTCTGGTATGGCATCATGGATATTTCCTGGAGTAGAGCAAAGAAGATGCAAGAGTTTGGGCAAACTTCCCAAGTGCCCCACAAAACAATAGCTCCAGATACAGACTATCCACCATGATCTACAGCAGCAGTCAAGTCTTTTAGGTTTGCTGTCAATCTCTTAACCTCTTCTTCTAAGGCTTCTTGAGAACCTTGTGAGAATTTCACAGTCTCCTTATAGGACTGCAGGATGTGTATAAGTTTGTAGCTAACATGGTTGTATAGACCTTTGGGCTCATCTAGAAAACTTACAGGTGCAGGTATCCTCACACTTTTCACAAGTTTGAATTAGGCCACTTGTCTTCTGTGAAAGACCTACATTAGTACCTGTTTTCACAAACTGAAAGAAATCCAGAGGATTTTAAATTAAAAAAAAAAAAAAAGACAAAAGCAAAAATAGTGTTCGGTGTGTTGTTTTGCCACGAGCTGTTACAGAGACATTGTGTACCCCAGCAGCGACATTGGCACCACCTAGCTCCTTCTCCAGTAACTACACTCATCCTCTCACTGCCATAGCTTTAAACTGTTGTCTGTGAGCATCAGTGCTTTATCTCAATTTATTTTGTGCATCTGTTAGCAAGATATGTCCTGAAGTATCAGAAAAACCCAGGAGAGGTTGTTTTTGGTGTCCAGAAATGTTCAAAAAAATTTCCATATAGATTAATGGTAATTACCTTTTCACTTTGTACTGTTGAGCTTATGAAAGATTTTATAGGAATGCTGTATTTTCAGATAGCAGAGGAAGCCTGTAATGGAAACTTAAGGTGAGAAATGAGGGACGTCTGGCTAATAATTTGGTAAGCACTAATTATATTAACTAGATAACAGGATCCAGTTCAGTGAACAGGCAGATGCCAATAGGCACTGCTGTATCTCATTAGGGGCTATCCAGGGTTCACAAAATGTCCCATGGATTTCTGTCTTGGGACTCATGTGAACCCTCTTGATAGAATTGTTGTCTCATCAAGTTGGGAAGAGGAAATTGGTAACTTTGATTACAGAAATAGTCCCAAGCATACTGGATAAAATTATGTTTAGAATCATCTAGATCTATTAGATTCATATGGCAGGACAAGAAATATGTATTTTTTGCTTTCTCATGGGAATAGTGTAGGTGTTTGTGTTGATGGCAAAGTAGGTTTGATTGCAAATACTTAGGCCCATCGAGGACTCCTTGTTATATTATAATGGAAACAGATTGCCTTGTTTGAGAAGCATTGAAATTGAAGGAGGTTCTGTTTGAACTTTGGAGTAGAAACCAATAATGACCCTGAATGATTAGACAAAGGATGCCCTTAAATCTGAGACTGTATAGGATTTTATGGGAAATCGGAAGCTTCCAAAGGAAATATATAACCAACAAACAAAAGTAGGGTTGCAATGTTAATTATACTAGGAATTATTTTAAAGAAAAAGCAAAGGTTTTCTGGTTGTGCTATAAACTGAGAAAAAAGAATACCATAGATTCTGGACCCCTTGCAGGAATAGAGGAATTATTTAGAAGAGGGACAAGTAGTGTGAGGGGAAAGAGATTATACAATATAAAGCTCACTGTGAAAAGTTACGGTTGCAATGTGAGGAGGTACATGGATAACAAAGGTGATGCAGGTATAGATGAAGAATGAAACCAAGAAGGACAATAAAAGTAGTTAAGGAAATGCTAGGAGGCCATGTTCTGACATCTTGGGTGGAAACTGACCATTTCATGATGTTATCAGCTTATCATAAAGATAACTAACCTGGGGATCCCTCTGCTCTAAAGAGCCTCAGTTTAAGGTTTTTATTTAGACTACACTTTCATTCAGATTAGCATTTATTTCAGCTGAAGAACATGAATCCAGGTTTGGACCACTTGAGTTGGGCAGCAGTGTTAGTGGTAAGGAAGATGATGTAAGGGCCTTTCCGATGGGGTGAAATACTGATTTTCAGTTGATATCAACTCTAGAGAATGAAGTCCCTAATTTCTAGAATGTAGAGTGTTTTGGACAGAAGAATTTGAGGAATAGAAGCCTTATCCTATTAATGAAGAACATGGATATATTTATTAAGTCCCTTGCAGTATTTTAGGATGTTTGAATTGATGAGGATAGAATTTTTGAGAGCTCAAAAGAAAAATGAATTATCATAGGTCATCAGTTATTACTTCATATTGGCACAGTTGCTGTGATTGGTAGAGTTGCTGTGTTGCTGTAGGAGAGACCTAGAAGGCAATCAGTGCTAATGGTAAAACCTTAAGCCACAGAAGATTGAGTTATTTTATCCATTTGTCAAGCTTTAATTTTAATGATCCATTAACTCTCCCATCATTCCAGATGACAATGTCATTTTGGAGATAAGGGAAGAACTTTTTGGATTGGTTAGATGACTTCACAAATGAAATGGGTTCCTTGGTCATTTGAACAACCCAGTAGAATTCTGACACAGGGAATACTAGTTCCAAAAAAAAAGTTTAGTGTGCTCGCTTCAGCAGCACATATACCAAAAGAAACGTTTAGTAAAATAGTGACAGGAGTCCTTTTACAGGGAAAGCTTCAAGCCAGTGAGAGAACATGCTTATGACAATACAATGATATTCATATCCATGAAATCAAGGGAAATCAGTAAATCTAATTGCCAATGAAGTAAAGGTCCTGGTGGGGGATCTTTCCTTGCCCCACTTTTGCAGATTTATCAGGATTATATTTTTGAGAGATGGGTCAAGAAGCCACCACTTGTTCCAGATAGGGAGTTGAAGTTTCCTCACCAGTGTTGGCAAAGGGATTTAGTTTTTTTTTCTTTTTTTTTTTTTTTAACTTAATTTAGTTTCTTTTTTTTTTTTTCAGTGTTCCAAAACTTTCTGGCCTTCATAAAATACTCACAAAGAAGAAACCAGGCAAGTATCTGGGTATTTCCAAAGTCCATCTGGTTAGATAAGACATCCAGATAGTTCCCAGTTAGCCTTTTAATATTCAAGGGCTCTGAATTAGGAGACTTTAAGTACTGCAATTAGAGGATCAGGTGTAATCAGAGTAGATTTAGGATCTTACCTGATTGAAGTGAAAGTGTAGGGCTTTATGACAATTTAGTATATCTAACAGTGAATTTTCTTTTGCTTTAGCAGTTTTGTGGCCCCTAGGGACAGCTACTGACTTAAATCCTCTGATTTTCCATAATATATCCAGATAATATGCTATTCTGAAAAACAGATGTATTGTCTGTATAAATGCCAAATTTCCTATTGGTAGCCAAAGAGAGGGCTCTTATGTAAACCATGAGGTCAAAGATCTGAGCTGACTTTGCACCAGGTGGAGACCTACACTGAAAAGAATTTTGAAAATCAGAAATGACATATTCTGGTTGAAAATTTCCTTCTAAGTTTTGCAGATATGAACCATCAACAAAGAGAATAATTTGCAAGGCATTTCTAAGAGTCAGAATGGGAGAGGATTTAGGCTTGAATGTCCATAACATAATTATTCAGTTGTCCTTTAGCTGGGAGAGGGAGCAGACTAGTAGGACTGAGATTTTGACATGGATGGGAAAGAGAGAGTAGAAGAATTTAACAACAGGTGAACTTGAGCAATCAGGAAAAGGGTCCCAAATGCACAAAGGACATAAATGTTCAGGGTATGACCTAGCACGAGGTTGGATATGGTTTGAACTGTATTTGCAATTGCCACTCTTGCCAGCAAGCAAAGACAAAAAGCTTGAGCTGAAGATTCTATGCTAAGACTGAAATATCATTGACCTCTGATATCTATTAGGTATTTGAGATAGAACCCCTAAGGCATGTCCTTCTCTTCCATGAACAAACAGAAAAACAAAGAGTAGTCAAGAAGCCCTAAATGGGATAAAAGAGAGGGATTCAAATCATGTGACAGAAGGCAAGTCTCAGAGGATCAAATACAGTTTCTTTAGTCATGCTGTATAAAGGGGATGTTATAGCAGAGAAGGTAGGGATCTGCATTCTACAGTGGCCAGTCAGTTCCAGAAAGCCTTGAAGTTATCCTTTGGTTTCAGATAAGGGGTTGCTAAATATGACCTTGGTATGATCTGGGGGATCAGGGTTTTTCCTCAGGGGGAATATTATGACCTAAGTAGTGGACTTGGGGGCAACAGACATGAACTTTGCCTCTTGAAACCTTCTGGCCCTTTTGAACTAAGTCTTATAGTAAGTATTAGATTTCATGAAAAGACTTGCTGAATGTCTTAAGACAAAGAGAGAGGTCATCTACATATTGAATGAAGGTTGAATTACAAAGATCAAATCTTTAGATTTGCACTTAATTTTTGGGAAAATTTTGTAAAGGATTCTGTAAATTCCTGGGGCATGAGTGTTCCAGTATATTGTTGATTTTTCCATGTAAAAGTAAAGAGATACTAGGAGTTAGGATTAAAGGATATGCTGAAGAAAGCAAAATATAAGGCAATAATAAAATAAGTGACATCAGAGGAGAGGTTGGAAGAGAGAATAGTATTAGTGAAGGTCATAAAGGGTATAAATTCACAATTAAGGACTCTGCCTCCAATGTAAATCCCAAGTCTGTTTTCCCATAGCCTCAAGTGAATCAGAAATATGAGTGAACATGTCTTGAATGTGGGGATTTTCAAGGGCTTGGGAGCTGTGAAAGGGGCAAGAAAACTGGAATCATTTTTTAGAGCTATCAGAGAAGAAAAGATTAGTATCTCATGTGAACATGAAATGCTATCATTCTTATTAGAAAATATGTCCTGCATATTAAATGAACTGAATTCTGGAACTTAATAAAAAGCCATGTGGGGCATGATGAGGTCTGAGAGACATAGGAGGAGGTTTAAAAAAGGGGCAAAATGTGGGGTACCTGGGAGGCTCAATGGGTTAAAGCCTCTGCCTTCAGCTCAGGTCATGATCCCAGAGTCCTGGGATCGAGCCCCACATCGGGCTCTCTACTCAGCAGGGAGCCTGTTTTCTCCTCTCTCTACCTGCTTCTCTGCCTACTTGTGATCTCCATCTGTCAAATAAAAATTTTAAAAAGAGGGGGGAAAAATCTAGTAAGTTGTTTAAGAGCAACACAGAGATTGTTTGTGTACTCTGAGGGATTATGGTAAAAAACTGTGAGGTGTCACATGTAGAGCAAGTGGCCCTGGTGTCTACCAGAAAGGTAGCAGGATGTCCATTGACTGGGATTATTATTTCCCCAGTTTGCTTAAAGGTATCTGGGATAGATATGAGCTGATCTCTCAGAGGAGAGTCATCAAGATTCTGAGGATTGTGTCTTAGGACATTTTTTTGCCCAGTGTCCTTTCTCCTTGCAAGGGCCACAGGTGTCTCTTCCAAAGCCTAGTAAGGTTGAGGGGTATTAAGGTCTTATAATAATTTTCCTCAAGTTGTTTAATTTAGAGAGTCATGAGTTTGTACTGTATATACTTAGCTTTATCAGGTCATATATCCTCATAGTACTGTGTTAAAGAATGGATTTCAGAGATAGGGACACTTCTCCAATTAATCTAATATTTTTGAATATTAGAAGAGTAGAATATTTCTACATGGAACCTATCATTAACAAAGCAGATAACCATGTTGCCAAAGCACATGCCATGTGGCCATCTAGAGTTGGATCTAAATAATGTTTCTAGATATTATCAAGGAGCTTTTCTCCCATTTCCTTAGCTCCAGTATAGCCCTCTGGGTTATTTTAATTTCTTCATAGATCCAATTTAGATTTTTCTAATTGTAAAAAGGAGGTGTGCCAGTTGGCAAAGATACGAGTCCCAGAGAGGATGCCCCTAAGATTAACCTGAATTGTATAGAGACTTGTCTCTATTTTTACATGGGTCAAGGAAATTCATCATAGCATACAGATCGACTTGAGACCAATGTTAAAAAAAAAAATAATCTGCTGGGGAGGGGGTAAATTGGTCTCTGTAGTTTCTTGTTCTTAGAGGCTTAACATTGTAGGAGCAGTACTAAGGTCACAGGACACTATGGAGAATTAAGAAGCTAGTAAGGTTAGGGTCAAGAAGTAGAGGATAAAACACAAAGTGAATGAGAACATGGTTGTGGGAGAGACTTGTATAAATTTGGAGGAACAGAAGGGAAAGGAGGAGTGCCTCGGTGACTCAGTCACTTAAGTGTCTGCCTTCAGCTCAGGTCATGATTTCGGGGTCCTGGGATCAGCCACATTGGGCTCTCTGCTCAGCAGTGTGTCTGCTTGTCCCTCTCCCTTTGCTCCTCCCTGCTGCTCATGCTCGCTTCCTCTCTCTCAAATAAATAAGTGAAACCATTAAACAAATACAAAAGAAAAGAGGGAAAGAAGTAGAAAATGTTGAGGGCACAAGTATCTTAGAGAAGGGAATGAAAGAAGTAATATTGGAGAAAAACAGATGGTTCCTCAAAAGATTGACTAGCATAGCTCTGATAAAATAGATCGAGATTATTTAAGGTGTGATTGAGATTTGATTAGGAGAACAGGTTTGTTTGTTTGCTTCTTCATACCAAAAAACAGAAACAAAAACAAACAAAAAACACCATACTATTGATTGGAGAGTATTTGAATGTTCTTGAATCCTAGACAACTACGATTTAAAAGCTCCCTGAAGGTGTACTTAAATTAAGGAGGTCTCCAAAACCCCAGTGTGACCATTGCAATTCCAAGTTATCCTTAGTAAACCTTTGCCACTTTTGAAAGTTTTGGCAAAATTAGTAGTGGTGAAGCATATAGTCAGATGGAGTTCATCTACTCTCAATCCTGGAAAATTGAGAGTTATCCATGGGAGGATCAGGATCAGGTAGAAAGAGGAGACAGGTAATTAAAAAATCATGTCCATGTACATCCTCACTTGAGAGCCAAAGTGGTCTGTTGTGCTATCCTTCAAGAGCTGAAAGACTAGCTCTGTGCAAACCTTGAACATGGAATCAGGAAAAGCAGAGAAGCATCACAAAAAAAACCTGAGAATTTCCCTTCAGAAAGTCAAGTTGTAAATCCCCACTCAAAAAGAACCAAGAAAACCCTTATCCAGTAAGAGTTTCACTAGAACAAAAAAGACCCAGCAAAAATCCTGCTTGAATGGAAAAGAACCAGGAAGTCCTACTCAAATAGAAAAGAACTGGAAAGAGCTCAATTTAATAGTTAAAAGCAACTCCCTAGCATGCTACTGCAGAGAAATATCTAGAGCACTGGATTAGGAGTTGTGACTTACCATAGATCCTGATTTCCTTAGCCAGGAAGGACCCAGAGTTTTGAGAAACCAGAATGAATGCCTAGGTAAAGACAGCAGGATATGAGTGTCTGTCAGCACTCTATCCATGTCATGGCACCAGAAACTATCAAATTAAAAACAAATTAAGAAAAAAAAACATGTAAATCCAGATTTAGAGGCTTTATTCAGGAAAAAAAAATACTGCTGCAATAGGGAGAATGTTCCAATTTCAGAAATATGCAAGCATTTCACAACCCAACAGAAAAAGCTTTTTTGTTCATATGCTCAAGGAAAAACAAGCAGATATAAAAAGAATCTTGCAAGGGACAGCTGGACAAGCAAAGGGGAATGACTAGTGGGGTCTGCCACAGAAAGAGTCTTGTGATCAGCTGATTCTCTGGAGAAGCTGATAGAGGGGCAGATTGCAGTTTTCTAGTGCTTGCTCATGCTTGGGAGCATTCAGAGTTCCTTCTGTAGAAAGGAGAGAAGACTGACTGAAGTTTAGTCAAGAAAAAGCAGAGGGTAGGAAATGGCCATTGAAAACACTTGGTCCTCCATAAACATTTCTTCTTGTATTTGTGTGTGAGAAGTTCTATCAAAGATCAGAAAGTATTTTTTTTTATAAAAGAGAAGATAGTAAATAATTTAGCTTTATGTCTGTATGGTCTCTGTCACAACTCAGCCATGGTGGCTTGAAAGCAGCCATAGACATATTGAAAGGAATGGGCAGAATTAGGCTCTAGCATTACTTTACAAAACAGGCGCTTGGCAAGATGTGGCAATTGGGGCATACTTTGCCAATCCATCATTTATGGCATTTTATCAGCTAGGAATTAAATGTCCTGGAATGTGGGGGAAAAAAAAACCCACAAGTAATCAGCCTGTTTCTAATTGGCTAGATTATTTCATAAAGCCATACCTATCCACAAGGGAGCTTGAGAAATATAGATACTGAATAAAACATATCACTCCCAAATGAATTATTTGTGATTAAGAAAGAAAAACACCCAGTTTCTTATTTGAGTTTGTGCCTTTTATAGTGCATCTCTGATGTTCAGTAAAGGAAAAAAAAATGAACCTAGAGTTGAGCTAACTTTATAATGGCCAGTATTATTTAACTCAAGTTTAAGTAAGAGTAGGGAGCAATTAATCTTATGTTATCTTAAAATAGAAACATGAAATATTCCTAAAAGTCTTTTTTCTATTTTGTTTTATTCATTATAGCATTTAACACAGAATCTGAGAGAACTAGAGCTGATGTAATGATTTAAAAAAAAAACTGTAGTCTTCCCCAAATTACAATGATCAAACACAAGTAGGCCTAAAGCATAGAGGGAGTTTCAAATCCTGAGGATTTTGAATGATATGCTAGAACTAAGATGGTCAGCATTTATAAACTGCTTTTCAAATTGATTTGGACTGAGAGAACATTTAAAGTTTCCATGAAATCATAATTCAGGACATGAAAAGGGCAAATATCTCTTTTCCTTACTGAGAATAAGACTGTTTGGGATTTCACTGGGTCACCTCCTAAAGCCATCTCCTTTGCTCCTTTACACATTTCTGCATGGAGACAATCCATTCTCTGGACATGATAGTCCCCAGTTCTTAGCTAGTTTAGCCATCTGTATGCTGATCAGTGTCAGAAGGAGATAAATCCCCCTTGAGCACTCCTCTGGCCTTTCCAAGGCCAGTCTTATCTTTACAAACTTTCTTGATTTGCTTTATCATCCTGCCCTGGAGAAGATGTATTATATATAGATATATAAATATATAAATATATAAAAATATATATTATATAATATATATAATATTTTATATAATATATATATTTTATAATATATATATAATATATATATTTTATATATACATTCATATATATGAAATCATTGAGATGTATCTCAATATTACATTATTGAGATATATATTATATTTGATATATATTTGATATAAATATATATAAATTTATAGATTTATATGTTTTATATATATAAAATATATATTTTTAAGTTAAACATTGTGGTTAGTTTTAAACAGCACACTAAAATAAAATAAGGCTATACTGTTTAATCCTCTGATTTCATATGTTGAAGTCTTTTGAGTCCTTTCTCATTTTAATTTTTTGTATTTCTGCATTTCCTATCTCATGACTTTGCTATTTTTCTCTTTATTAAGCATATTTTGTGTTTAGCACTTAAACATCAATGATTGAGGAGATCTATTTTGGACTAATTTTTTAAAAATGATTAAGTAATTATCAGCAACTTGTGTGGGTTTTTTTTCCTTTTAGCAATTATGTCTATTTCATTTTATGGGTTTATAGGTACACTCATTTCTTTTACCTTCCGTTATTTAAAACCATCCCATATCTAATTGTCACCAATAACTTATTTAAATCACTATTTTAATAAAAATGTACTTATAGCAGTGGGCAATAAGAAGAGTTACTTTTTATTTTGATTCTTTGAGGCTGAAAACCCCTTCCTGTGGCCATGGTCTGAACTGAAAATGAATAGATAAATAGAAAGCATTGAGCTTCAGCATTTAGTATGTGTTTAGCATTTAGTAGTTGATTTGTGTTGATGGCCCAGGGTTTCTCAGCTTCTGTAGAAGTGGTTCTATACAATGACGTCAGACTGTGTTGGTGACATTTCTACAATTTCATATTTCTATTAACATTGTATCAAGAACTGCAAAAAAAAACCAGAATACTGCAACTTTCAAACAGCCAACTAAAAGATAAAAGAAAAAAACTGTCTTAATGTATTTTCATTTACAAACATGATTTGGTTTCTATATGATGTCATCAAACAGGTAAGATACTAATTTACTTAAACACTCACTGGCATCATCCAAAAGTTCTCCAAAATGTTATCTGCCTCTTTCTGATCCACAATTCCATTTTCTTATAGGAATAATGTATCTGAAGGGACATAGAAATACAAACAAGAACATATAATAGACAAGCAGTTGGTTTTTCAAAGATTATTAATGTTCCAGTTTTATTATTTTTTTATGAAATGACTCTAAATTGGACGATTACAGTTATGTGCTTACTGAATGACATGCATTAGCTCATTTGCCTTGGAATATATAGAATGCAGTCTTGAGTGCTATTGTTTTCAGTTGTTAAAGTTTACCCGATTTCTTGGAGATTTAAAGCAAATTTCCATGATCTTCTGTGATATTATATTTAATGTGATTTCTTTCAGGTAGTTTCCAAAGAACATAGAGGCTCATGATTGTATCTATCCTATGCATTTTCTATTCTTTATAAATATACATTTTAATAAACTGTTTGGCTAACACTTTTTCATCATGATTACTGGCTACTGTTCAATTCTTGCATATATTCACTGTGTAATATTTTGTTTTTGTGTTGTTTTTCCCTCTTCTCCCATATCTTGATAATTTCTTGACCTTTAAAGTATTTTCCAACCTACCTCCATGACTCCTACCTCCACTGTTAGGAAACCATTTCACTCTAGGTAGCTTTTTATACACTTTGATATTCAAAGGATGGAGAACTATCAGCTCTTCCCTTTTTAGTCTTGCCTAATTCTCAATAAAATGCCATAGATGTAATTTAGTAGTATCTATATACCTTGAATAAGAAAGGTACAATCTAGTTCGGACTGATGATGTTAATTAAACAATTTGGATAGAAGTATACAATATACATTAAAATTACATACTATAGAATAGAGACCATGTTAGAGTAAAAACAAATTTAAAAAGAAAAAAATAATTCCCTGGCACAAAAAAGGACACTCCTCCACCTTCCTTTTCATAGAGCATTTAACTTTAGAAATTTTAATTTAGAAAAATTGTAATTAGAAGGTCTTTCTCTGTCTCTCCAAAATATAGGTAAATGTTCTAGAAAACAAGGTAAATCTCTTGTTAGCTTAAGGAGCCAGGAATGTCTTTCTCAAAGATTTAAGAAACATATTTATTGAAATGTAGTAATGTAGAAAGGTGGTGCCCTTATCTTCCAGTTTGTCTAAAACCATAGGAGCCTAACATTAGTGGGCACCTTGTTCCAAGTTGCAAACTGATCTCATGAATAGCAATAGAAGTTTATTTTTCCTTTTGATAAAGCCAATTAGCTACCATAGGTAGTCACCCCAAATACCATGCAAATTTGGGATTCGCTATGTCTGATAGATGATGCTGTCAAGTCCTTTTACTTGAAGTCTATTATTGTTTATCTTGAAAACACAGGTAATGGGTTGTAGCTACTTAGCTCTAAAAGGGTGAGCTATCTGCTCTTTAGATTTTTGCCTGTGACATATACCATATTTTGGTTTAATGCATATTTTATAATAGAAGTCCTTTCTTTCTTAGTGCCTTCATGGAGAGGTTTTCTGGGGTGACAGAAGATTTATTTTTATTTATTTATATATTTTTAATTAACATATAATGAATTATTTGCCCCAGGGGTACAGGTCTGTGAATCATCAGGCTTACACATTTCACAGCACTCACCATAGCACATACCCGCCCCAATTCCATAACCTAGTCACACTATTCCCATCCCCCCACCCCCCAGCAACCCTCAGTTTGTTTTGTGAGATTAAGAGTTTCTTATGGTTTGTCTCCATCCTGATCCCATCTTGTTTCATTTTCCCCTCCCTAGATCCCCCTCACTGCCTCTCAAATTCCTCATATCAAAGAGATCATATGATAATTGTCTTTCTCTGATTGGCTTATTTCGCTTAGCATAATACACTCTAGTTCCATCCACATTGTTGCAAATGGGAAGATTTCGTTTCCCTTGATGGCTGCATAGTATTCCATTGTATATATATACCACCTCTTCTTTATCTATTATCTGTTGATGGACATCTAGGTTCTTTCCATAGTTTGGCTATTGTGGACATTGCTGCTATAAACATTTGGGTGCACGTGCCCTTTCAGATCAATACATTTGTATCTTTGGAGTAAATACCCAATAGTACGATTGTGGGTTATAGGGTAGCTTTATTTTCAACTTTTTGAGGAAACTCCATGCTGTTTTCCAGAGTGGTTGCACCTGCTTGCATTCTCACCAATATTGTTAGGGGGGTTTTCCCTTTCTCTGAATACTTACCAACATCTGTTATTTCCTGACTTGTTAATTTTAGCCATTTTGACTGGTGTGAGGTAGTATCTCACTGTGGTTTTGATTTGGATTTCCCTGATGCCAAGTGATGCTGAGCACTTTTTCATGTGTCTGTTGGCCTTTTGGATGTCTTTGCAGAAATGTCTATTCATGTCTTCTGCCCATTTCTTGATTGGATTTTTTGTTCTTTGGGTGTTGAGTTTAATAAGGTCTTTATAGATTTTGGATACTAGCCCTTTATCTGCTATGTCATTCGCAAATATCTTCTCCCACTCTGTCAATTGTCTTTGGTTTTTGTTAACTGTTTCCTTTACTGTGCAAAAGCTTTTGATCTTGATGAAGTCCCAATAGTTCATTTTTGCCCTTGCTTCCTTTGCCTTTGGTGATGTTTCAGGAAGAAGTTCCTGCGGCTGAGGTCAAAGAGGTTGCTGCCTGTGTTCTCCTCAGGGATTCTGATGGATTCCTTTCTCACATTGAAGTCCTTCATCCATTTTGAGTCTATTTTCATGTGTGGTATAAGGAAATGGTTCACTTTCATTTTTCTTCATGTGGCTGTCCAATATTCCCAGCACCATTTGTTGAAGAGACTGTCTTTTTTCCATTGAACATTCCTTCCTGCTTTGTCAAAGATTAGTTGACCATAGAGCTGAGGGTCCATTTCTAGGCTCTCTATTTCTGTTCCATTGATCCGTGTGTCTGTTTTTGTGCCAGTACCATACCATTTTGATGATACAGCTTTGTAATAGAGCTTGAAGTCTAGAATTGTGATGCCACCAACTTTGGTTTTCTTTTTCAACATTCCTCTGGCTATTTGGGGTCTTTTCTGGTTCCATATAAGTTTTAGGATACTTTGTTCCAATTCTTTGAAAAAAAATGATGGTATTTAGATAGGGATTACATTAAATATATAGATTGCTTTAGGTAGCATGGCCATTTTCACAATATTTGTTCTTCCAATCCATGAGCATGGAGCATTTTTCCATTTCTTTGTATCTTCCTCAATTTCTTTCATGAGTACTTTATCGTTTTCTGAGTAGAGACTCTTTGCCTCTTTGGTTAGGCTTATTCCTAGGTACCTTATGGTTTTGGGTGCGATTGTAAATGGGATTGACTCCTTAATTTCTCTTTCTTCTGTCTTGCTGTTGATGTATAGAAATGCAACTGATTTCTCTGCATTGATTTTATATCCTGATACTTTGCTGAATTCCTCTACAAGTTCTAGCAGATTTGGAATGGAGTCTTTTGGGTTTTCCACATAAAGTATCACATCATCTGCAAAGAGTGAGAATTTTGCTTCTTTGCCAATTCAGATGCCTTTTATTTCTTTCTGTTGTCTGATTGCTGAGGCTAGGACTTCTAGTACAATGTTGAATAGCAGTGGTGATAATGGACATCCCTGCTGTGTTCCTGACCTTAGCAGAAAAGCTCTCAGTTTTTCTCCATTGAGAATGATATTCATGGTGGGTTTTTCATAGATGGCTTTGATGATATTGAGGTATGTACCCTCTATCCCTACACTTTGAAGGGGTTTTGTCAAGAAAGGATGCTGTATTTTGTCAAATACTTTTTCAGCATCTATTGAGAGTACCACATGATTCTTGTTCTTTCTTTTATTTATTTATTGTATTACAGTGATTGATTTGTGGATGTTAAACCAACCTTGCAGCCCTGGAATAAATCCCACTTGGTCATGGTGAATAGTCCTTTAAATGTACTATTGGATC